>WEDG01002419.1:0-15000 GCA_017591395.1 Schistocephalus solidus | reverse complement strand
TGAAAAGATAATTTCTGAATGTTTGTTTCGGTTCTTCAGCTCCTGCCATGTCCATACTTTGCAGCCCTAAAAGAGGACTGGTCGGACAGGTAATCGCTTCACTCAAACCGTCTAACGAATGTAGATATCAGGATGGGCCAGCAGAAGCCTTGTGTGCTAAATTTAACCAGACAAAGCTATTATCCTTTCACTCACCCCGTTCGGTCTTGGGGCTTACTCTCGAACCCCGCCAGCTGGCACTATAGACAGATAAACGTCGCCGACAAAGGCAACGGAGACTGGAATGGCCATTTCTGGCCTACTAGCCGTCATTAGTCAGTCATACCCAACCCCAGGTGATACGCACCTCCAGAGGCTCAAATCCATGACCTTTTGCTTAGATGTCCAATGCTCTACCCATTGCGTCACGGGCTTGTCGCCTTGCCGGTTTAGATCAGGGCCGTTGACATTGGTGGATGACCGCTTCACCAATTGGTTACGGGAGTCACTTGTCCCTGCGGTGGAGTTTTGGCATGTGACGCCATTTTTATAGTTACGCAGTTCTGGTTCTGCCTGCGGGACTTCCAGCATATTCCACTGCACTGCTTTTGTTGGAGCAGAAGGAGCCGGTAAGGGCCCCCCTAACCAGGACACGAATATAAGATCGCCATGCCCAAGTAATAATTGTGGGCCTGCGCATAATTCTATAAAGGATAAATGTTCCCATGTCCTAAGCCTAACAATGGCCTCTACTAGTAGTACTAATCTTTATCCTAAACCCTAATCCTACCGTTAAAATTAACCCTTACTTTAAACCCAACTTACCTTAAACTTAACCCTAGTTTCACTAGGATTTGGCTTAGAGACCTGTACTGCGAGCGGTTCCTATCCTTAGTTCCTGCTTCGTGAGTCATATACGTCATCCTTATCGAGGAGTCTAATGACTGGTGTGGCTCTGTTCCTATCGCCCGTGCAGATGCAGTTGCTGGTACTTGAGTTCAGCCACCGATTTGTAGTAAAGTTTTCAATCGTCGCCCACGACTGCCGCTCCTTCCGCTCCGAAAACCGGCTAAAGGAGCGATGTCTCCGATCGCATTTGGTATCCTTTTCCCGAGGTCCCGGAAAAAATCATCAGCTGTTAAACGGGCGTTGTCAGCCAACCGTAGACATAATGCGCTGGTCGAGACGCCCGGCTGGCTAACTTCAGCATTCTTCGTTCGCCCTCTCGCTTCCCCTCCACCACCTCATGCATCCTTAGTTGTTTAGTCTGTTTTCGTCTTCCAACCCAGACCCGGAAGCCAAAAGTCGATGAGGACGATGAGGCCGCCTTCATGAAGGCGCACGCAGCTCGCGTACATGGCTTCACCAAGCCCATGAACATCACCGTCCTGCATAGTGGGGGAACCGGCGTGACCTCGCCTCTGGTTCCCCCTCTGGGTGCTGGCCCCCTCTCGGTGCCGCCATCTCTCCTCGTGCCCCCTCCACCTCTTTTCGACCCCACTGTGCCTCCCCCACAGACTCCTACTAATCTGCCGGCCGTTGCGGCTGCAGTTGGTGCTCCCAAGCCGGGTAAGCTTACCTCCCCCTGCCCCCCCCATCTCTGTGTTCTCCTGAAAATGGGTTTGCTGCGCAAGTTTCCACTTACCGCCATAATCTTTACTGATCTCTCAGCCACTATTAATTCCTATGAGTCTGAAAATTGGAGCGTAGAGGAAAGGTCCTGCAGTGTACTCGCTCACCCAGGTGCTTTGCAAGCAGTGGACTCCTGACAGGCTGGTTCGCTGTTGCGTTGGCCTAAAGCGATTCCATATTGTTGGATTATGACACGCGTTATGATCGGGCTGCTCTGCGTCTATGTGCGCCTTAAGTACTGTTGTAAATGCATGTGGCACGCGTTAGACAGAGGTTTTACGTCAGGTTAGCCACTGCGCGCTCACCTCATCACCAGTTGCTTGATAAGCTTGGACAGTCGAGCGGCCCATGGATGAGGTAATATAGGGAACCCGACGCTGAACGCTGTTAAGTCGGCACGCTTCTCATTACTGTGGCCTTTATGACACTCCCACCTATAAGAGCTCTGAGCCGCGTGGGCTGTAGTCTGGTACGTCGCGCGTGTGGCACGTGTAGACAGGCTGTTTAGCTTTGTTAGCCACTACGCCCGCTCCCTCCCCTTGTCGTGTTGATATTGTCATGCAAGTATAAGACTTTATTGTGGAAATGTGTAGTGATGTGAATTGTGCTAAAGGGCGCTATGGTAGGTTCTGTAACTATCTGCCTCACTAAAAATCTAACGTGTCCCATCGGATCACTGTTGATCCTCGTTGCTTGAAAAATTGAATCGGCAATTTGGAAGGAGCATTTTCATGAAACGACTAATTCGTAAAGTATGTCCGAATTGCTTTTTCTTCCTCCGCCCCAGTGGTGCCTCTACCCGGTACTGTCGCCATCCCCGCTCGACCCTTCTCCCTGGACTCTGCAGTCATGCCGCTATCACGTGACGCCCAGCGCAGCCTTGCAAGGGAGGCCTTTGTGCGTATTCTCAGTGCCGTGGACAATGAGGGCAGCATGAGTCGAAAGACAGCCACAGCCTCCTTGCCGTTAGACGCTAGCATCGCCAAGGCACCCTCTGCCCTCTCCTCCGACCTCCCAGCGGACTTCGACACTGTGCGTATCAAATTGATCTGTCGTCTTCCCAACAAACGATTCTCCGCCAGTGATCTCTACCCCAGTGAGTGTGTGTTTGATGTGTTTGGTGCCCCCTAAATGGGCCGCGTGGTACAATGCGCTGGACCAATACGGGGGCCAAATCAGGGTGCGGCAGGCGTTTTTATTTTGGAGCCGCGGTCTCGTAACAAATGGCGAACATGGGGGTGCGCGTGCCCACCTTGGTCACGCGTAGGTGCAGGCTCATGCCGCACCCGCTCTTCCACTCCGTGGGGATGCCTTATCTGCGCCCGACCCCGCCTCCGGTCTTCTTGACTATGTGTTTACACCGGGTGCAGGCGGGTACGGGAAGAGGGAGTGCGTTAGATGCAGTGCAAGTCTGCTATCACTTAAAGCGAAAATGTGAAAAATTGACCTAGTTGAGTAAACTGAAGTTGTAAATGTATAGGAAGCCTGTCCATGCAATTAAACGAGTGAATAAAGCAGAAAAAGCCGAAATAATTTTGAAAATAGTCTTTTTCAGAGTTTTGCACTTGCGTATTCCTCTAGATTAAGCGCAACGTAAATTATGGGCGTCATCAAGCAGCCTAACATGAAAGTGTATATTCCAACACCTTTTCACAAGAATTGGTAGTTTTTCTTCCGTTTGTACATTTTCTTAGATGCGTTTGACCAAGGCAAGCATATTTTCGCTTCATTGCGCCGATAAGGACGTCACAGGAATATAACATTTCATAAGCTTACATGTTCACAGGTCTGTCGATGACTAATAAATTTAAATAGAATCGTCAGGTGCAATCGTTAACGTACCATTTAGTGTATATAAACAATACTATTCTATTGTTAAATTTCTCTATAATTATTTTGAGTTTTCTATTACGATGAGTTGCAGATAGTCTTTAAAAATGAGGTGAATTCAGTACGATTTTCAGTGTCTTCAGTCGACTGCCCATAAATGTACATTCCGCTCGATTTGTTTGGTAAAACCCTCAAAATAACATATTTCTTAAAAGCATTTACCGAAGCAGTGACTTTTTAGGCATTATTTCTAATGCAGACGGCCGTCTGGGTCCTATTTGTAGACTCACAAAAGCATGAAAACTCGCAGCCATGAAAAATGAACGCCCACAACAAAAGCTGGGAAAATATGTGCCTATAATAAGTTAAAAAATTTCCTATAATAATTTACCTTTTTAAGAAGTGCTTTAATTAGATGTTTCGCTGTCGAATTTCTGCGTAATTAAGTTTTTTTCAAAGAGAAGTCAAGAAAAAACCGGGACCGTTCGACCAAATTTTTTACTTCACTGAAAAGTAGGGATACAATTTCTGTCTGACTACATCTCTTTTCTCTCTCTATTAGGAAGCCTCTTTTCGCATCTTTAGCGCAAGTCGCTCCATGCTTTAAAACACATCAGAGTGACCAGATATACTCCAGATATGCGATAATCTGCTTCCTGCATCCGTCTTTCCATTTCCTTCCACGCTTTATGGTCGGCTGTGACCGGGACTCGTAACGGGCTTCGGCGTACGCCGTGACTGCGAGAAAGTCGCGGTGTATCATCGCGTCCATATATATACAGTATATTCCTTTCATTCCACTCATTTATTCCATTTCTTTCCAATATATCTCTATCCATTTCCATCTCGCTCTCCATTTATTTTATTCCACAATTTCCTTCTTTCCTTCCTTCCATTCTCCAGTATTCCATTCCTTCCTTTCCTTTCCTTTCTCTGCCTACTATGCCTTCAAATTCCCTGAATACTTTCCGTTTCACGTTCCACCGTCCATGTCACTTTAAGTTATCTGCTGTGTCATCCATTTCCATTCATTTCCTTTTCACCTTCTACTCCACTCTACCATTTCCTAGCGTTCGTCTACCATTCCATTCCATCCATTGTTCCATTCCATCTACTCACTCCAGTATGTCTTCATCTCATTCCACTGTGTCCTTTCCGTCCACTGCTGCTACTGCTGCTCCTTCCATCCTCGCTGCTCCTCCTCTTCTCCTCCTCCATCCTCCTCCTCCTCCTCCTTCGCCTCCTTCTCCTCCTCCTTTCCTCCTCCTTCCTACTCCTCCTTCCTCCTCTCCTCCACCTCCTCCTCTCCTCCATTTCTTCCTTCTTCTCCATCCTGCTCTCCTCCTTCCTCCTCCACTCCCTTCTCCTCCTCCTGTCTCCTCCTCCTTCTCTCCTCCTTCTCTCCTCCTCTCCTCTCCTCCTTCCTCTCCTCTCTCCTCCTCTCCTCCTCCTTCTCCTCCTCCTCCTCCTCCTCCTCCTTCTCCTCCTCCTCCTCCTCCTCCTTCTCCTCCTCCTCCTCCTCCTCTCCTCCTCCTCCTTCTCCTCCTCCTCTCCTTCCTCCCTCCTCCTCTCTCCTCCCTCCTCCTCCTCCTCTCCTCCTCCTCCTCCTTCTCCTCCTCCTCTCCCTCCTCCTCCTCTCCTCCTCCTCCTTCTCCTCCCTCCTCCTTCTCCTCCTCTCTCCTCCTCCTTCTCCTCCTCCTTCTCCTCCTCCTTCTCCTCCTCCTTCTCCTCCTCCTTCTCCTCCTCTCCTCCTCCTTCTCTCCTCCTTCTCCTCCTCCTTCTCCTCCCCTCCTTCTCCTCCTCCTCCTCCTCCTCCTTCTCCTCCTCCTTCTCCTCCCTCCTTCCTCCTCCTCCTCTCCCTCCTCCTCCTCTCCTCCTCCTCTCTCCTCCTCCTCCTCCCTCCTCCCTCCTCCTCCTCCTCCTCCGTCTCCTCCTTCCTCTTCCTTCTTCTCCTCCTCCTCCTCATCCTCCTTCTCCTCCTCCCGTTAATCATTATTATCAACAGCAGCAACCGCCGTCTCTTCCTTCAGCGCCTAATTCGGATTGTGTAGTCTGTTTCACTTGTCTGATCCGCAACCGCTGCTGATTAAAATTGTGGTGGTAGTGGTGCCGGCAGTTATGTCGCTGGTAGAACTTATGACGGTTAGTAGGAGAGGTGGTGCTCACCCACCCGGTCGAACAACGGGATGGAATGCTACCTTGGATCCCCTATCTGCAGTCATGGATGACTACCTTCCTTAGTAATACTTCTCCACTTTGGATGCCTTGTCGTAGTAGAATCGCCTGTGGTAACCGTAGGCGCACGTCGAAACCGAATGTCCCTTGATCATCCTGTTTGTCTTTGATTAGCGTGCTGACATTATAAACCTCGGATCTGTCCTATACTCCTCAGCCCACTTTCGCTTCACCCGCAGTCCTCATAAACTACGCCATGCAGAACCTGAAGGAGGGTTACGAACTGCTTGCCAGTCTCCTCATGCACGAATACACCTCCTACCGGGGCTTCAAACTCCAGAGCTTCCACCACGGTGACGAGTCCCGAACCATCCATCTAGCCGGCTGTCCCAAGAAGCCTTCCACTAGTAGTGGCGATCAGCGCAAATCCTCCACCGCCTCCGTCGGCCCTCCTAGCGCCGGCGCGACCGGGAAGGACGAGGAGGAGGATGACGAAGATTTCGCGGACTCCTTGCTGCTGGAACAGTCCAAGCAGCAGTTACGTGCATTGGCTAAGCTCAAACAGGAGACCTCGGAGGCGGGCGACGAGAGTGGTCGGATGTACGACGAGGACGTCCTGTTTGGAGTTGGTAGTCAGGTGCAGGAGGGAGGAGAGTATGGTACGGATCCATTGGAGGCAGAAGAGGAGGAGGAGGATGTCTTCCACCTACATCCGCGCAGGTCTTCCCTTCTGGGTCCGGGTCTCTCTGAGGAACTGGGTTCCCTCTCCTTCTACGATGCCCTCCTGACGGAGATTCTCACTCGCCTCTCTGCTCCCGAAATCAAGGAGACGTAAGTCCGCCGGTGGTTTGATTGGTTAAAACTGTTTCTTCTTTTTTGGAAACAACTCACTGGACGTTGGAGTCCGTATGTTCCCTCTGTCTGCTGCTGTACACTCCATTTTCGCCTACAATGATGTGTCTAGTCCTCTTCACTTTGGTGGCTGGTACGCATGGACGGTCTGTTTAGCTTGTTCGGGCACTGTATTAACTCCGCCTTGACACCCGGACGCGCGTGTGGGTGAGGGAGGGAGTGAGGCAGATTCAGTGCAAGTCAACTTCGCTACAAACTAATTCACGCACCTGCTCTGAGGACCACTTCGGTCAACGCCCTTCTAGTTTCACCAGCGCAGTGGAGCTTTGTCGAGCCACAGCTGAGGGTTGCGTGCCAGTTGAGTTCAGAAAGAAATAACCACGCACATCTAAACACTTGATGCAACTGCAATTTCACCAACAGAACGACCACTGCACCCCCGGTCGAATTTTCGTCGTATCAACCTCGAGTCACAGCTCCTAGATATGAGAGTGAGCGCAGTGATTGACAGGTCTTAAAGCCGTTGGCCAACGCCTACTACAGACCTGTGTGGCTCTCGTTTAGGTCCGGGACACCAGCACAGCCCGTCGAACGCATACCAAGGGCGTGTCTTGCTCCAGTTCAGGTTTAACGCCGCATTATGCAGCTATTGTTTTGGGGCCTACCGTCACAAACTCCAGGACCCTTGTCTCGTTCGTGCCTCTACCGCGTCCTCGGTGACTGAGAAAGTTAGAACCCATTTAGTCCACGCCAGGTTGCGTCATCGGCTTCATTGGGTGGGTTTGTTCACGCTGTGAAGGTTAAGTTAACCCTCGTGGCCAGCCATTTTCACATTGCTGCCGGGAGTTCTTCACCGAAATCGAGCCGATATTAAGGGATAAGAGAAGACAAGGCACCTGCTAGGTCACTTAAATTGGGTTATTAACGGAAGCAATGACACATATCTTGTGTCCCAGTCTAATAAGCTAGAAATATCATATTTACTGTACTCATAAAAGCTTGCTGTTGGACGGAATCAAATCACCGAATCCGTCCTGACGCTTTATCTCCGAACCATCTCAATCCCATCCGTCGGCTGTGCGCTATTTCCCTTTTTCCGGGTCATTAAGCGACTGCGACACTGCAGTGCATGTGTGGCACCCGACGTGAGTTGCTGGAGAGTGGAGGTCAGTTTGCCGCCAAATTTTCCCGACAGGGTCTTGTCTAATTTGACAGCTGCTTGTCTTCCCTGCTGACCATACTAAAATTGCAGAGTTTTTGGGAAAGAGTCGCTTTATCTTGAAAAGACCAACTGCTTGACGGGTTCTGGAATCTGGTGCTCAGGACACTGCACTTATACCATCTACCCACCTGGGGTCCCCATCCCCGGAAGGCCTGGCTTCTTACAACTTCACTTTGCGTTTGATCGGGCTAATTGCATTAGCATTTGCCTTTCAAGTTCATTCTGCAGGGCTCTGATTCGCTAGCCCGCGTACACGATTGTTTTGAAAATTTCATTTCATTGCGAGAGAAGGCTCCTTATCTTTTCTTACTTCTCTCTCCTCTTCCCAGCCTATTCCAGTTACGTATTAGCCTGCTTCACTGTAAATTATCGATGGTAACCAGCGCAAGCAGGCTTCAATGAACCTCCTCAGTTTGACATCCTCTTTCCTCTCTCTCTCTCCTCACAGTTACTTTGGTCGCCTACTGTTGGAGGCTCCTGTACTTACGCAGACCGCTATCAATTCTCTGAAGCGCTACTGTTGGAACCCAGAGCATGCACCCTATGGATTTCAGGTAAGGACTACGTGTCATTTTGTATTACAATCCTTTTTCATCCCCTGAGTCCCGTTCATCCGTTTGATCACTCCGAACTGCCTAGCAGTGTTGTGAAAAGAATGCATATGCGGCAATGCGTAGGCTGTGGTTATTGGGCTATTACCAGTTTCCACACAGAACATAAACAACTACTCGTTTGCAATTTAGTAATATTGATTTACAAATTAAACCATATCCATTCGTCTTTTACTTGGATGCCTATTCACGGGTTTTGCGCAGGACGAGGAAGTGATAAAGGAAACATGACAAGTCAACTAGTACGAAAAAGATGTGAATTTTTTATGTGACAGTTGCTCTATGCTGTGGAAAAATTAATTTTGCGAGCATTGTGCAGGGTTGCCCAGCTGCGTGATGACCGCCACTGCCATGGGCATCATGCACTGATGTGGGTTTTTATTTAACTACCGGCACCTTATCTTCATCTCGATTCCTACCGTTACCAGACTCTACGCTCTCTGATCGAGTGCCGGCCTACAGAGCAACGCAAAGAGCTGTTCGACCTCCTGCTGAACTTTGCCTCCGTCGACGATACGAAGATCCGTCGGGCCGCCTTGACCGCCGTCACGGAGTTGGCTCAGTCAAACGCCAAGTGGCAAGATCAAATCGAGGTTTGTCCGCCCCCCCCCTCCCCGTCCACACCTCCGAATTTATTTTTGCCCGTAGTACAGAAGAACCCACATGATCATCTGGCAGGTGTCTTTGTTATGGTCATCCCTCCTGCCCTACAAGCAGGCTGTTCATCCCTCTGTTTCTCGTACTTGTGCTCGTCCTCAAGCTGACAATGACACATTGCAAACGAAAATCGAGCGGAACTTTAAATGGTCTTGTAGGTTGCGGCGTTTATATATATATATATATATATATATATATATATTATATATTTATATATGGTAGAGCGTTCGACTCAAATACCAAAGGTCGCGGGTTCGAATCCCAGGTGTGCCACACTTGGGATTGGGTATGACTGGCTGATGACGGCTAATAAGCCAGAAATGGCCATTACGGTCTCCCTTGTCTTTGTCGGTTCCCCATTATCAACATATGCTACACGTCGCTATGCGACCGCCTGTGAGGGCTCTAGTCTGAGTTCCAGGGCACAACGGAACATAAATGTTCCTTAAGCAGATCGGTGAGCCACGCACTATCATCATATTCCCGATCGCAACCGACAAAGCAACGAGCCCGTGGCTCAATGGTAGAGCGTTCGACTCAAATACCAAAGGTCGCGGGTTCGAATCCCAGGTGTTCCCCTTTGGGATTGGGCATGACTAGCTGATGACGGCTAATAAGCCAGAAATGGCATTCCGGTCTCCCCTTGTCTTTGTCGGTTCCCCATTATCAACATATGCTACACGTCGCTATGCGACCGCCTGTGAGGGCTCTAGTCTGAGTTCCAGGGCACAACGTAACATAAATGTTCCTTACGCAGATCGGTGAGCCACGCACTATCATATATATATATATATATATATATATATATATATATATATATATATATATATATATATATATATATATATATATATATGGAACCGACAAAGACAAGGGGAGACCGGAATGGCCATTTCTGGCTTATTAGCCGTCATCAGCCAGTCATACCCAATCCCAAGTGTGGCACACCTGGGATTCGAACCCGCGACCTTTGGTATTGAGTCGAACGCTCTACCATTGAACCACGGGCTCGTTGTTTTTGTCGGTTGTGATCGGGAATATGATGATAGTGTGGGAGCTCACCGATCTGCTTAAGGAACATGCATGTTCCGTTGTGCTCCTGGAGCTCAGACTAGAGCCCTCGCAGGCGGTCGCATAGCGACGTGTAGCATATGATGGTAAAGTGGAACCGACAAAGACAAGGGAGACCGGAATGGCCATTTCTGGCTTATTAGCCGTCATCAGCCAGTCATACCCAATCCCAAGTGTGGCACACCTGGGATTCGAACCCGCGACCTTTGGTATTTGAGTCGAACGCTCTACCATTGAGCCACGGGCTCGTTGTTTTGTCGGTTGTGATCGGGAATATGATGATAGTGTGGAGCTCACCGATCTGCTTAAGGAACATGTATGTTCCGTTGTGCCCTGGAGCTCAGACTAGAGCCCTCGCAGGCGGTCGCATAGCGACGTGTAGCATATGATGTTAAGTGGAACCGACAAAGACAAGGGAGACCGGAATGGCCATTTCTGGCTTATTAGCCGTCATCAGCCAGTCATACCCAATCCCAAGTGTGGCACACCTGGGATTCGAACCCGCGACCTTTGGTATTTGAGTCGAACGTCTCTACCATTGAGCCACGGGCTCGTTGTTTGTCGGTTGTGATCGGGGAATATGATGATAGTGTGGAGCTCACCGATCTGCTTAAGGAACATGTATGTTCCGTTGTGCCCTGGAGCTCAGACTAGAGCCCTCGCAGGCGGTCGCATAGCGACATGTAGCATATGATGTTATAGTGGAACCGACAAAGACAAGGGAGACCGGAATGGCCATTTCTGGCTTATTAGCCGTCATCAGCCAGTCATACCCAATCCCAAGTGTGGCACACCTGGGATTCGAACCCGCGACCTTTGGTAATTGAGTCGAACGCTCTACCATTGAGCCACGGGCTCGTTGTTTTGTCGGTTGCGATCTGGTCTATGATGATAGTTTGTTGCTCACCGATCTGCTTAAGGAACATGTATGTTCCGTTGGGCGCTGGAGATCAGACTAGAGCCCTCGCAGGCGGTCGCATAGCGACATGTAGAATATGTTGTTTAAGTGGAACCGACAAAGACAAGGGAGACCGGAATGGCCATTTCCAGCTAATTAGCCGTCATCGGGCAGTCATACCCAATACCAAGTGTGGCACACCTGGGATTTGAACCCGAGACCTTTGGTAATTGAGTCGAACGCTCTACCATTGAGCCACGGGCTCGTTGTTTTGTCAGTTGCGATCTGGTCTCTGATGATAGTTTGTTGCTCAACGATCTGCTTAAGGAACATGTATGTTCCGCTGTGCCCTGGAGCTCAGACTAGAGCCCTCGCAGGCGGTCGCAAAGCGACATGTAGCATTTTTTGTTAAAGTGGAACCGACAAAGACAAGGGAGACCGTAATGGCCATTACGGGCTTATAAGCCGTCATCAGCCAGTCATACCCAATCCCAAGTTTGGCACACCTGGGATTCAAACCTTTGACCTTTAATATTTGATTCGAACTTTCTACCACTGAGCCACGGGCTCGTTGTTTTGTCGGTTGCCATCGGGGCTATGATGATAGTTTTTTGCTTTACGATCTGCTCAAGGAACATGCATGTTCCGTTTGGCGCTGGAGCTCAGACTAGAGCCCTCGCAGGCGGTCGCATAGCGACATGTAGCATATGTTGTTAAAGTGATACCGAAAAAGACAAGGGAGACCGGAATGGCCATTTCCGGCTTATAAGCCGTCATAGGCCAGCCATGCCCAATCCCAAGTGTGAGACACCTGGGATTCGAAACCGCGACCTATAGTAATTGAGTCGAACGTTCTACCATTGAGCCACGGTCTCGTCATTTTGTCGGTTGCGATTAAGTCTCTGATGATAGTTTGTTGCTCACCGATATTCTTAAGGAACATGTATTTTCCGTTGTGCCCTGGAGTACACACTAGAGCCCTTGCAGGCGGTCGCATAGCGACATGTAGCATATGTTGTTATAGTGGAACCGATAGAGAAAAGGGAGACCAGAATGGCCATTTCTGGCTTATTAGCCGTCATCAGCCAGCCATGCCCGATGCCAAGTGTGAGACACCTGGGATTCGAAACCGCGACCTATGGTAATTGAGTCGAACTTTCTACCATTGAGCCACGGGCTCGTTGTTTTGTCGGTTGTGATCTGGTCTATGATGATAGTTTGTTGCTCACCGATATTCTTAAGGAACATGTATGTTCCGTTGTGCCCTGGAGCTCAGAATAGAGCTCTCGCAGGCGGTCGCATAGCGACATGTAGCATATGTTGTTAAAGTGGAACCGACAAAGACAAGGGAGACTGGAATGGCAATTTCTGGCTTATTAGCCGTCATCAGCCAGTCATACCCAATCCCAAGTGTGGCACACCTGGGATTTGAACCCGAGACCTTTGGTAATTGAGTCGAACGCTCTACCATTAAGGCAACAGGCTCGTTGTTTTGAATGTTGCAATCGGGTCTATGATGATAGTTTGTTGCTTACCGATCTGCTTAAGGAACATGTATGTTCCGTTGTGCCCTGGAGCTCAGACTAGAGCAATCGCAGGTGGTCGCATAGCGACATGTAGAATAGGTTGTTATAGTGGAACCGACAAAGACAAGGGAGACCAGAATGGCCATTTCTGGCTTATAAGCCGTCATCAGCCAGTCATAATCAATCCCAAGTGTGGCACACCTGGGATTCGAACCCACGATCTTTGGTAATTGAGTCGAACGCTCTACCATAGAACCACGGGCTAGTTGTTTTGTAGGCTGCAATGGGGTCTATGAGGATAGTTTCTTTCTCAACGATCTGCGTAAGGAACAGGTATGTTCCGTTGTGCCGTGGAGCTCAGACTAGAGACCTGGCAGTTGTTCGCATAGCGACATGTAGCATATGGTGTTAAAGTGATACCGAAAAAGACAAGGGAGATCAGAATGGCTATTTCCGGCTTTTAAGCCGTCATCAGCCAGTCATACCCAATCCCAAGTGTGGCACACCTGGGAATTGAACCCAAGACATTTGGTAATTTAGTCGAACGCTCTACCATTGAGCCACGGGCTCGTTGTTTTGTCGGTTGCGATCTGGTCTATGATGATAGTTTGTTGCTCAACGATCTGCTTAAGGAACATGTATGTTCCGTTGTGCGCTGGAGCTCAGACTAGAGCCCTCGCAGGCGGTCGCATAGCGACATGTAGCATATGTTGTTAAAGTGAAACCAACAAAGACAAGGGAGACAGGAATGGCCATTTCCGGCTTATAAGCCGTCATCAGTTATTCATACCAAATCACCAAGTGTGGCAAACCTGGGATTCGAACCTGTGACCTTTCAAATTTGAGTCGAACGCTCTACCATTGAGCCACGGGCTCGTTGTTTTGTCGGTTGCGATCGGGTCTATGATGATAGTTTGTTGCTCACCGATCTGCTTAAGGAACATGTATGTAACGTTGTGCCCTGGAGCTCAGACTAGAACCCTCGCAGGAAGTCGCATAGCGGCATTTAGAATATTTTGTTATAGTGGAACTGACAAAGACAAGGGAGACCGGAATGGCCATTTCTGGCTTATAAGCCGTCATCAGCCAGTCATACCCAATCCCAAGTGTAGCACACCTGGGATTCGAACCTGTGACCTTTAATATTTGAGTCGAACGCACTACAATTGAGCCACGGGCTCGTTGTTTTGTCGGTTGCGATCGGGTCTATGATGATTGGTTGTTGCTCACCGATCTGCTTAAGGAACATGTATGTTCTGTTGTGCACTGGAGCTCAGACCTGAGCCCTCGCAGGCGGTCGCATAGCGACATGTAGCATATGTTGTTATAGTGGAACCGACAAAGACAAGGGGAGACCGGAATGGCCATTTCTGGCATATAAGCCGTCATCAGCCAGTCATACCCAATCCCAAGTTTGGCACACCTGGGATTCGAACCCACGACCTTTGGTAATTGAGTCGAACGCACTACCATTGAGCCACGGGCTCATTGTTTTGTCGGTTGCAATCGGGTCTTTGATGATAGTTTGTTGCTCACCGATCTGCTTAAGGAACATGTATGTTCCGTTGGGCACTGAACTCAGACTAGAGCCCTCGCAGGCGGTCGCATAGCGACATGTAGCATATGTTGTTTAAGTGGAACCGACAAAGACAAGGGAGACCGGAATGGCCATTTCTGGCTTATAAGCCGTCATCAGCCAGTCATACCCAGTCCCAAGTGTGGCACACCTGGGATTCGAACCCGCGACCTTTGGTAATTGAGTCGAACGCTTTACCATTGAGCCACGGGCTCGTTGTTTTGTCGGTTGCGATCGGGTCTATGATGATAGTTTGTTGCTCACCGATCTGCTTAAGGAACATGTATGTTCCGTTGTGCACTGGAGCTCAGACTAGAGCCCTCGCAGGCGGTCGCATAGCGACATGTAGCATATGTTGTTAAAGTGGAACCGACAAAGACAAGGGAGACCGGAATGGCCATTTCCGGCTTATAAGCCGTCATCAGGCAGTCATACCCAATACCAAGTGTGGCACACCTGGGATTCGAACCCGCGACCTTTGGTAATTGAGTCGAACGCTCTACCATTGAGCCACGGTGCTCGTCATTTTGTCGGTTGCGATCGGGTCTATGATGATAGTTTGTTGCTCACCGATCTTCTTAAGGAAACATGTATGTTCCGTTGTGCCCTGGAGCTCAGACTAGAGCCCTCGCAGGCGGTCGCATAGCGACATGTAGAATATGTTGTTATAGTGGAACCGACAAAAACAAGGGAGACCGGAATGGCCATTTCTGGCTTATAAGCCGTCATCAGCCAGTCATACCCAATCCCAAGTGTGGCGAACCTGGGATTCGAACCCGCGACCTTTGGTAATTGAGTCGAACGCTTTACCATTGAGCCACGGGCTCGTTGGTTTTGTCGGTTGTGATCTGGTCTATGATGATAGTTTGTTGCTCACCGATCTGCTTAAGGAACATGTATGTTCTGTTGTGCACTGGAGCTCAGACTAGAGCCCTCGCAGGCGGTCGCATAGCGACATGTAGCATTTGTTG
>WEDG01002418.1:0-67961 GCA_017591395.1 Schistocephalus solidus | reverse complement strand
AGCATTTTGGGCGCGTGTTTGGAACATTTATCCGGCCGGTGTTGGAATATTGCGTTCAGGCGTGGTGCCCTTGGACGAAACATGACTACGCTCTGCTGGAGAAAGTTCAACTGAGGGCAACGAAACTAGTTAGCGGATTGGAATGCCTACCCTATGAGAGCCGCCTAGAAAGACTTAAAAAGTTTCCTCTCTCTTATAGGCAATACAGAGGGGATATGATCTTAGTCTTCAAACTGGTCAGAGGAGTTGATTGTGCTCTTCAGATGGCCAACTTTTTTGAATTGGCAACCCTGACAAGTCTCCGAGGTCACCAATACAAACTGAAAAGAAAACACGCCATACTTGAAGTGCGGGCCAACTTCCTTTCCCAACGGGTGATTGAAGAACGGAACAAACTGCCAGCTTCGGTTGTTCAGGCTGAAAGTGTTGAAATGTTTAAAAGAAGACTTGATGCATTTTTTATTGATTGACATATATTTAGTCGACAGCAATGATCGATATACTAAAACGCCTATCGCCACGTTACATTTGCTTTTTTTGCTAGTGTCTATCTGTAAATAGGGTTTTCAAAGTCTCTGCCTATCTCCCTTATATATACTGAATATTACTGAATTAGCAATGTCCGAGTCATGTTTACCAGTCTCCGACAGGCTGATCTCACCCTTAAGCCCTGTAAATGTGTTTTTATTAGACCTCGTGTCAAGATTTTAAGGCATGTAGTCTCGGCCTCTGGTATAGAAACGGACGAGGATAAAGTTAGGCAAATCCGTTAGTGGCCCACCCCTATGGACGTAACTGAAGTCCGCAGTTTTCTAGGACTGGCTTCTTCGTATATAAGATTTATCAAAGACTATGCTCACATAGCTGGAGAAGGTGGAGAAAAAACCGTAATGCCTTATAACCTTCAAAATTTAAGGGACACCGTACGTTTGCTAGATGACATTAAGCTCGCTGAGGACAGCGACAACTTTACGCAGGAGGGGGCAATGTAAAGATGGAATCAAAGTTTCTCAATTTTCTCTAGTAGCTGAGATTACTAGCAGATTACTAGCGTCAGAAACCGACACCGTCGTAACTACCAATCAAGCCCGGAAGTCCATAAAATCTTAACTATCAACCCTATTGGTTCTTTTCGATCTACAATGTATGATTTACGCATACACATTGGTCTATTCTATGTAAACCTATCAAAGCGTCTGGAGAACACGACATAAATACCGAGCAGAATTGAGGCTCATCACTTTGGACCGGAGACCGCTCTCTGACGCTTCCTCCAGCCATCGCCATTCCTTCTCCTAAGGACCTCCCGAAGATCTCCCCAGGACAGCCATTCCCCACCAAGGGATCCTCGCAGGACCAAGCCCCCAATAGAATACCAACTCCTAGTTTCAAATAATCCCTAAACTCTTCACCTTGCCAACTGTCTTGTTCTTACTTGCGCGTCCTTAATTTGGATTCATTGCGCATCTAATACGGGCCCATTACATAAGTCTAATTAGTCGGCAACCCCCACACCGGAATCGACTGCGCTGGCATCTGATTGAAAGTACTTATCCCTTCGAATCGACCGCAGAAGTTTCTACCTCTGTCGAATAAATACTCTCGAACGTCAATAACAGACTAGTCTTGACTCTAACCATTCTTACCCTGATACATTCATCCCAATTCTGTAAAGCTATTTTAACTTCAAATTTTGCTATTTCTTAACCTTGGAAAATAGTTTTTTTACTTAAAACAAACTCTTCATTTTGAACACTGCTTTTTATGCAAACAAACAAACCAAAGTAATAGTGGTTAATGAAAAGAGGAATTAGTTTTAGGTTTATCCTGTGTTCAAAGGATTTGACGGCGCCCAAGCAGTGCCAAATCAATAAACCTATTTAAAATGCGCTGAGCTGTTGACCTCACTCTCGCATCCACCCCCACAATCAGACCACCATCCAAGCCAGTCAGTTGTCCAATTTAGGAGTGGGCGCATTGGCTGATGGGTCCGCGTAGCCGTTTTCGCGCGCCACAGCACGACCTGGCCCCCATAACGCACACACCAGGATTTCACTTACTCAGGGGATATAGAAGAGCCATCGACGTCTGACTCCTAGTCCACTGGTCAGCCACTCGACACACGCAGCACATACACTGGGCCGACGGTGTGGTTTGGTGTAAGCGTCAGATTGGCAGCCTTCCAAGCCACGTTTTCTAGGACACCGTGATTTTCTCGGGTACATTATGATGATTGTGAGGGTGTTTACTATGTATTAGTGTAGATGGTGTGCGCTGATGTGGCTGAGCCTCCGGTGGTTTACTGCAAGTTGTCGTGGAGGGTCATGTGTCCTAATAGGCCCATGCAATGTATAAATTTGCGAGAGCAGTGAGGACAGTGGAGGCGGGTGCGGCGACTGTATTTCGGAGCCCAAGGCACTGGTTCACTAGCCTCCGTGCGACAGATTCGCAGGTGACCGACCAGGCCGATGCGTGAGTTGAAGTTGCGGGTGCATTGTGGGCAGGAGAAATTGGTAGAGACTGAAGGATGTCATTCATGGTAGTGGGGGTGGCAGTGGCGGTAAAAATGGCAGGAGAGGATGGTGTGAATGGTGTATTGGTGTTGTTGGCATTGCGGTGAATTTCGCTGTCATGGATGCACATTTGACCGAATAGGCCCATGCGATGAGTGAATGTGCGAGGACAGTGAGGACAGTGGAGACGACGATCTCTGCTGTGTGTTGGTGCTCCAGGCACTGGTTCACCCGTCTTTGTACGATGGATTCGCAAGTGACCGACCGGGTCAATGCGTGAGGTGAGTTTGCGGTCGCATTGAGGACAGTGTAGGAGAGAGTCCCCATCGCTGATGGTGGTGGTGGTGGTGAAGGCGAAGGCGGTGGTGGTTGCGGTGGAGGGGTAACAGGCGATGAGTAGAGGGATGTGGTCTCTATGATGGTGGGAGTAATGGAATTGATGCCAGGAGTGAGGGTGGGGGAGTCTGAAGGAAGGTTGGCAGAATTTGACGTAGAAGTTGAAACTGTCTGATTGTTGGTGCGATGTGTCCACAGATGTCCAACCAGGCCGATTCGCGTGCGGAAGATGCGTTGACAGCGCGCGCATGTCGGCAGGGACTGGGCATCGACGATGTTAGTCCAGGGTGCTGGTCACTTTCGGGCCGCTCTTTTGGCCTTGGCGGCGATTTCTTCAAAGTGTCCTTGTCGCGTCGTTTTTGACCTCCCTGCCGGCGAGAACCGGTAGCAACATCTCCGTAGAAAAGTCGTTTGGGTAGTCGCTCGTCGTCCATTCTTACCAGGTGGCCGCTCCATCGCAGTTGCACTTGCCTCAGCATGGCGTGGATGCTGAGGACTCCGGCCCGCTCCAGGACTTCCATGTCCGGGATCTGTCTTGCCATCTCAGCTTCAGTTTTCTGCGGAGGCAGCTGAGATGAAAGGGATTTAGCTTCCTGGCTTGGTTCGAGTAGACGGTCCAGGAATCCGCTCCGTAAAGGAGTGTCGTCAAGACGACGGCCTTGTACATCTTCAATTTGGTGTTCTGGTGAATACCATGGCGATTCCACACGGAGGCCTGCAGCCGGCCGAAGACCTGACTAGCTTTGGAGATCCGTTGGGCAACCTTGTTATCGATTCTCGTGTTGTGCGACAGCGTGCTTCCTAGATAAGCGAAGGTTTTTACGTTTTTTGAGTTGAGCACCGTTGACATTGATTCGGGGAGCATTGTATTCTTCGCTGGGTGGCGGCTCATCCAGGCATCCTGCATCTCCCGCAGCCGTTGCTGAACAAGGCGCCGGCATCTTAAAAGGCTGCTTTGGTGGCATCAGTCCGAAGGTCCACGTAGGCTTTGTGTAGTGCATTCTTCTCCGCGAGTAAGTTGCTGATGTCAGCGTCATCGTCATCAAACCAGTCCTTGTGTTGATGGCGTGCGCGTCCGAGGACTTCGAGAGCGGTGGACTGGATGACATTTCGCAGTTGACACCATCCTGTCTCCAAGGTAGCATTATCAGCTGGAGCCTGCAGGTCCTCCCGTTTCTCGGTTATTTGGTTGCTTAAATCAAAACATTGAGCAAGCAAATTCAATAAAAGAGTATTTAACTTACCTGGTGGCCTCTTACCTTGGGGCTTTCGTTGGGGTTGCATTCGGAGCCTCGTCTAGGAGATGACGAGGCGGTGATCTGTCTAACCATCGGCAGCGCAGATCACCTTGGTTACCAGCACGTCCTGTCGATCTCGCCTCCGGATGAGAACATAGTCGAGCAGATGCCAGCGCCGCGACCGAGGGTGCATCAACGTGGCCTTCTTCCGCGTCAGAAGGCGGAAGAAGGTGTTGGTCAGCAGGAGACGGTGTTCCACACACGTGCGCAGAAGAAAGAGGCCGTTATTGTTACAGCTATTGAAACCGTGGAGACCCAGCACTCCCTGCCAGGCAGCGTGCTCCGTCCCGACGCGGGTGTTGAAGTCACCAATGACAATTAATTTGTCCACCTTCGACTTAGTCGCCAGCAGGGTGTGCAGGTCCTCGTAGAATTTTTCCTTCGCTGCATCAGAGCTCGTCATTGGGGGAGCGTAGGCGCTGATGATGGTGGCCATCTGGTCTCCCCGAGGAGGCAGGCGGAGGCTCATAAGGCGATCATTTATATCCTGTGGCCGACAGGGTAGACGTCCCACGATGTCGTTCCGGATGGCAAAGGCAACACCAGCATCGCATCGCTCTGCCTTTGGCCGGCCGCTCCAGAAGGAGGGGTAGCCGGCACCCACCTCCTCCAGCTGACCCTGCTCAGAGAATCCGGTCTCTCTGAGAGCAGTGATGTCCACCTTGTAGCGTGCCAGTTCCCGAGTGACTAGCGCCATCCCCCGTTCCAACCGGTTGCTCCTAGTATTGTCTAAAAAGGGAACGAACATTCCACCCGAGCATCCTGGAGGGTATGGTGAGGGAGATTGGGCAGGTGGTTTTGTTGTTTGTTTGAGTGTAACAACCACGTATTTTGCGATCTGCGTGCCGTGGTCGGTTGCAGAAGACGTGATAACCAGCAATTTTTTAAGGCATCTTTTCTAGCCCCTTCCTCCGCGAGGAGGCAAGCAGTGCTGTCCCTTAATAGGGCTGCTCGGACATCCCAGATGGCTGCTGAACTCCACTGTGGGTCGTATTTCGGTTTTAGTGAGAGAACGACCCGAGTTAGCCTGGGCCGCCTACGGGGTTGCTGTCGCCCCTAACGTAGGACTTTTTGAGAGGGGGGAGGTGGGAATTTCGGGAGTCAGACATACCGGGTGGGGAGGCACACATAACACCGGAGAACCTCACCTGGTTTAACCCGCCGGTCGTGACGGTCGCCCTGGGTGGGGCCGCTGGGATGAACCCAACTTCGTAATGTCACAGGTGAGAGTTGGGTACCAGGTAGAGGCGGCCACAGGAGCATTCACCACCTGTACGAGACAAATGGAGCGAGCAAATGCTATCTGTGTGTTGCTACCCCTAACTAGTACCCCTACACCCCGAATGTTCTATCTGAAAACGGAAAACATGAGGAAATTGGTTCAGCCTCATAATTAGGTTTTTTAAAGGGTGTAATCAAAAATTATTATTCAGTATATTCAGTATATATAAGGGAGATAGGCAGAGCCTTTGAAAACCCTATTTAGAGATAGACGCTAGCAAAACAAGCACATTTTACATGGCGATAGTCGTGTTAGTATATCGATCATTTCTGTCGACTAAATATATGTTCTACCTGTTTAGTGTCATCGTTGAGGAAGACTTTGTTGTCCTTCAACAAAGGGGATGTTGATGACCGTGCTAAGAGGAGGACCGGGGACAAAAAATTGTAGTGACGGATTTGGCAGGGTTTTAATAAATAAATAAATAAATTGTATATTTAAGGCCCAGAGAGCCCTGTCACTTCAAACTTAGTATCACGGTTTAAATAAATACAAAGTGGATAATTGCTGCACTCTGTGAGCAGCCATATTAATAACAGAAATGAATAATATTGTAGGCATATCCGATTCAGAACGATTTGCCATTTTTAAAACAAAGTCAACAATCTTTAACATAGATGGCGAACTAGAAAAGAAGCAGTAAAAACTCCTATGGTTAAATCGGAGGCGGAGTTCGGCGAGCCGCTAATTTAAAAAAAATTAGGAGAAAAAATCTGCTTCACTAAAAGATTAATAGCTAGATGCAATGGGATAGTACTGTGATGTTGCTGACAACGTATGAGGGTTCGGAACGCTCCTTATCGTGTGAGAGATAATATAGCAGTCAGCGCTACTGTTTTGTAACCACCAGTGGAGGTGAGAGAGGACGAACTCATCGTGGACACCAGGGTCAGTTGAGACAGTTGAGTTCATGAGATCATCATCGAGATATGACCCTGCTGACTGCATAGTCCACCAATCAAAGAGGTAAAACCATCAGAACCCGCCTTGATCATCAACTGAATCTGGAAACCATCGTCGGGGTTGCAAAATCAGAGGAAATTATCAAGGTTGTCAAGAGTTGGCGATGCAGTGGAGGTGAGAGAGGACAAACTCATCGTACACAACATGGTCGAAACGAAGAGGGGACAGTAGAGGTCACGAGATCATCATCAAGATGCGACCTTGCTGACTGCATAGTCCATCATCAAAGAGGCGAAACCATCAGAACCCGCCTCGATCATCAACTGAACCTGGAGACTATCGTCAGGGTTGCAAATTCGGAGGAAAGTATCAAGGTTGTTCAGAGTTGGCAATGCTAGTTTAAAAGGAGGGTAAGAAAAAGTGAATGCAAAGATTGACTCTGCAGAGGATGATGGAAATATAATTAGAGACCAATATAATATAAAGGGAGCTGCCTCAAATACCAGGAGGACCCTTTTCAAAATCCAAAAGTAGCGAGTTTGGGAAGGAAACAGACAATAAGGACTTTATATCTTCCGAAGTTAAATGTTTGCGTAATTTGGTTTTGAAAATAGCTAATGTAGACGACAACCTAATTTACAGTGGAAGATTATTCCATATGAAAGCATATTTGGAGGCAAAAATCTGAGACCAGTTAGTTCGGAGCTAAGGGTGGTGAAATGATCATGGAGGAATTACGAATGCCATATGGTCGATCTACTGGAGTATAAGTGTTAATTCGTGGGAGATTTCGCGAAACAGGAAGCAGAGACCAGCTTCGAGTCTTCTAACCCACAGAAATTTAATGTTTGCTAACTGGAATCTATCCGTATAAGAGATACTGGATCCAGGAAGAGAAAATAGTCTTCGAGTAAAAACCCTCTGAAATTTTCAATCAAACTGCGGTCAGAGGCGTTCATCAGCCCAAAGATGGGACAGCAGTATTCTAGGATAGGAAGAACAAACATGCGGTATAGGTTTAACTTTATTTCCGGAAGGAAGAAATTATGTGATATAAAACCACATATCTCTGCAGCCTTTGCAGAAATTCAATCTGTATGAGGCGATAATGCTAGCTTATTCGTGTACCTTAGAACTAAGTCTCTTATGGTTCATCGTTCTAAAAGTGTACTATTGGAAATAATAGGTTTCCAGGAAGCTTGGCGGGCCAAAACACACGAAACTGCTCTTGGATGGAAAAAATTCCATCTGCCAAGTACAGCTCCAACGTGAGAGCATAATTAGATCAGTGTTGATTTTATCAACGCAACTATTGGCAGTGTCAATAGAAAATGAATAAATGCACTTGAGATCGTCAGTGTAAACGAAATTTTGTGAATTTTTGAGTTAAGCTGAAATATTGTTTATGTACAGAATGAAGAGAAGGGGACCTAGAACCGTGCCTTGAAAAGCGCCACTCGTGATCGGCTGAGGCGTCGAATAGCTATTACCTACTAAGACCTTCTGGCTGCGGTTAGACAAGTAGGAACCAATGAAGTCAAGGAGAAGAGGCCGGATGCCGAGGGCTTCCAGTTTCATCAGAAGACGTCTGTGCAGTACCTTGTCCAAGTCTTTGCTCAGGTTAAAGTAGATCACAACCACTGACTGCTGCTCATTACGAAGGGAAGTGACGAGGTTGAGAAAAGCTAAGTGACACACTTCGAATGCGAGTCGCTTAAGAGCTTATTTTCTAGACAAAAGTCGAGAATTTGATTAAAAATAATTTTTTCAAGAAGTTATGCTAGAGCCAAAGTATTTGTGAACGCCTCGATAATTATTTACGTCCGAACGAGATCCCGTCTTGAAGACAGGACTGACTGTTTGCGCTTGACTCATCTTTGAGTCCAGTTCAAAAATTTAGGTGATTCTAAAATGTACGGATAGATAACTAGTAGAAGAGTTACGCGGCTGCCTTCTCAAATTTTGAGTCTGTTATGTTTTGGGAAACATCACCGACCAGCATCAAGCAGTAAGACTACACATCTGGTAAAGTATACTTACGAAGGCACTTTGAGAACCAAAAACTTAAAGTTTTCTTGTAGTTTCTGTGCGTTGTAAACTGAAATGATTGTTTTCCTATTTTATCATCAGCAAACATGATATACTCACAGTCATGACTCGTACTGCAGTCGTTTACCTAAATAAAGAAGATAAAAGTACCTAAAATCTTTACAGCCTACATAACAGAAAACTTTTAAGCCACTTAAAACTCTGTTCTAGATTTCAAACTGCCAAATATTTTGTCAAAATGGTCGAAAAGACAAGCTAACCAATGTCTTCTTGAAAACAAACAAAATGACATCCACTTGACAACCTTGGTCTACGGCTTTTGTCCATTGGTACTGTAATAAGAGAGCACCCTATGGCATATAGAAGGTTCCTCTGATTATTTGGAATATATCGCTTCGGAGAACGCAACATTTTGTTTTGTTTTAAAGAAAATCACGTGAATGCAGGTTAGAGAGATCATATTGTTTCCGCATAAACAAGGAAATATTCAGTCTCAAAAATTCGGTTCTGCAAATTCATAACATTATGTACCAAAAACGCTGCAATAAACTTGTGTGACGGTAGTTTGTTTTACCACACCGATAATTAGGATCTCAAACGCGCACAAATATAGACGCAATGACACGCCACCACTTTTCACTGTCATGGCGTACGCAGGCCTGTCAAGACAATTTCGGTCGATGTTAGCTGTGAAGATCATCAGACAAATTGTGCAGGATATTAAGCTGCTCCAGGCAAGTGTCATGATCAAGCCATTTTTACGTAGGTATTTACTAAAGAGTACATTGATTACAGGCCCTCATGCTGCAAGAGCCTTTATTTCTGCAGTGAGGTCTTATTTTTAGGTAAGCCTGCTAAGTCCACCCAGAGGTTCATGTGGGAAAAATTCCCCAGAACTGCCGACGCCTGATGTTTTCGATGGGCATACAATTTGGAGAGCGACTGGTCTGGCGGACGACAATAAAAACTAATAAAAGTAAGGTTTTCCTCAACATTGTAAGAAATACGTAAAGTTATAGCGTAATCCATTTACGCAGAATAGACACGGTACTTTTACAGGATAATGATCTAGGAAGTAGGATTTTTGATAAAGTTTACAACTATAATCTAACTTTTAAGGCAACAGTCGGCCTCTGTGCGTGATGGTTGTGATCTTTTTTATTCCTGAGAACAGTCCAAATCTGAATCTAATCAAAATCGTTTTGCATTTATCAAGAGAAACTGGCACACGGCAAAGAAAACGTTTTCCATGCAAGACAAAAACTTGGTTTCGTGCTACGTAGTCACATTGAGCAAACTATGATAGACAACCTCGCTACCGACCTTAGGCCGGTATAAATTCGAATACGTAAAGTGCTAAGTACTGATCTCTTGCATTTTTACTATTGTACATTATTTTACCGTTTTTACGCCTCCATTCCTTATTTGCCTTAATATTCGGGCTTATTTGGTTGAGTTGTATTATAGTCATTCGGACTTTTAGTGTAAATTAATTATTTTATGTTAGTAAATATTAAATTACAGTATAATCAATGCCTTCTTTTATAAAACGGTTGTTTCTTTACTGCTTAAAATTAAATTAAATTATTTTAAGTCACTTTAAGTCACTTTATTGAGGGAAGTAGGCTTTACGCCTTTGAGCTCCCTATTCACATGCAAAAATGTCAATAGTACAAACGTTTACAGTGATATATCTGACAAATGAAAATGTAGGGTCAACGATATGTGTGGGCCAGGCACAACCTGCCACTGTTTACACAATCTTCATTATATTCACAATAGTTTCTCAGAAAATGAATATCTAGTTTGAATTTAAATGTGTCAACAGTTTCTGAAAGGACTACCTCGTCAGGGAGTCCGTTCCATGCTCCAACGACCCTCTGCGAAAAGGCATTCCGACGGACTTCCGTGTGGACAAACTTCCTCTGCAGTTTAAAGGGATGACTTCGCAGATGTTCCGTCCCAGCCAATTCGAAGAAGTCAGCAAATTCTAGGGCACAATCGCGGCCTCTGACAATCCGGTAGGTTTGGATGAGGTCACCGCGTAGTTGCCTGTAATTTAGAGGAAACAAATCAAGTTCAACCAGTCTGGCTTCGTAAGGCAGATGACTTAGATTCTTGACCATCTTCGTAGCCCTCGCCTGCACTCGTTCCAGCTGTATATAATCCTTCTTAAACCACGGACGCAAGGCCAGGATGGCATATTCCAAGTGAGATCGAACAAATACCCCGTAGGTTTTTCGGAAGAGTTCCTTATCAATCTGCACAAATCCACGTCTGAGCGCAAATAAGACCTGTGTAGCGCGTTTAGCTGCCTTTAAACACTGTGAAGATGGTTTAAGTGAGGAGTTTATTAGAACACCGAGGTCCTTCAGTTCCTTAACAATTGAAAGGGGCTGCCCATTGAGAATGTATTGGTAGGAATCATCCTCCTCACTGGTCCTTCTGGTACCTAGTCTTAGGACCACACACTTCCCAACGTTAAAACGTAAGAGCCAACGAGCAGACCAGCTGCTAAGACGGTTGAGATCCTCTTGAAGTGCGTGCCTATCGAAATCAGATCTGATGACCCTCCACAATTTAACATCATCTTCAAACATGATGGCGCTGCAATCCAGGTCGTCGACACAGTCGTTGATGTACACTAAGAAGAGTAACGGCCCTAATATCGAGCCTTGGGGGACACCAATTAGAACCGGAGTAGGTGTTGACTTCGAGGTATCGACGCACACAGTTTGCAATCTATCTGTAAGAAAGTCTGCGATCCATGTCAGCAGCATTCCTCTTATGCCGATTGCAGATAATTTGTAGATGAGACGTTTGTGTGGGACACTGTCAAACGCCTTCTTCAAATCGGTGTTTATGACGACAACCCTACCATTTTCGTCCAGTGAACGAGTCCACTGCTCTGTGGAGAGTAATAAACTAGAAAGACAGGAGCGATTCTGTCTGAAGCCATGCTGGAGATCTGAGAGTAATTGGTTTTCCTCAAGAAACTTCATGGTTGCCTTCTTGATTATTGCTTCTATTATTTTACAGCAAATGGAGGTTAGGCTGACAGGCCGATAATTGTTGATATTAGATCGAGCACACACTAACATTATTTTGGACAAACTGCCGTCATACGCCACGCGATCGATACAAGTGCGGCTAAACTGGTTTAGCAAACACTCCATAGGATCGGGGTTCTATTTTAATAGGAAGCCCATGAACATCGATTCGATGTGTAGTGGCCCGGCTGGAAGGGTTAGTCGTGTTCTTTATAATGCGATCAAGGGGAGGAAGTCAAATCAATCTCTTCTTAAAGACGTGTCAGTTCATCATACCTACGCGATGGGGATTTCGGTGGGTCAGACAAGACGAAAAGATATATGAAAATGGGTTTACTAGATTATTTATAACAAGGAAACTATGATTTCTCGCGACAGGAGACGTAAAAATACACGGGTAATGTATGTATGATATGACTGACAGTTAATTTGAGTGAAGGCAAAAAATCAACGCAGAAGTATGGATTAGAAGGGAAAAAACAAACGCGTTTCTATAGCAATGCGGAAAGTGCTATTACGGCGGTGGCATCGCAATTTTCATACGAGATGACATTGACTATGTTCCGGATGGGCCCTCACCGAAAAGGAAGACGTTTTAAGTAAAACTTAGTTGTAAACTGAATGTCCCAAACAAACCGGTCCTCCATATTGCCGTGGTATATCGACCCCCAGGACAGCGGACGGGCACGGACGAAGCACACAGCATGGATGTAAAGCAAATCTACCGCAACAAACACTTATTAATACTTAGAGATTTCAACTCTCCCAATATCGATTGGGTATCTATGCCCTGCTTGCGATCGAGAACTTCATTTGAACAGAAATTACTTCAGTTGGTAGCAGACGAGTTTCTTACCCAACACGTGACAATGGGGACGTTGTTCCTGCGCGTCGTTTGAATTTGCTTTCGAATTTCATCTTCTTTGAGTGTACGAAGTTTTAGTCTCTACCTTAGTGTAGAAGACACGTTGATTTGCAATAACTCTTGAGTGGATTGTCCAGTCTCTAAATTTGGGAAATATTTTCTTGGACTTAACGATTCTGCGGCTATCCAAATATTCCATCACTGAGGATTATTCCACGTCCAGGACATTATCCCTACGAGAAATACAAGCTTCAGCGTTCACTTGCTTCCAAATTCACGCCAGCGGTGTGCTGCTCTAATCTGCTTTCATCAGGGAGGGAGAAGTCGCAACAAATGCTGAGTCGTTGCATGCTTATTAGAAGTCTGACTGCTGAATACTATTGCATCCTAGCCCAGTTATTTAAGAGGATTTATAAATTAAATGCATTCGAATACAGTCATAAGAGGTATGGAAAACGCAGACGCTCAGGACTCATCTGTGCGGAGGAAAAAATTCGCGGCATGGGTGGGTCTTGAACCCAGGTCACAGATTCATGTGGCGACGAGCATAACTACTGCACTACGTCCTCACGCCAATTAGAAAAACAAAATTGTATCAAAACAAAAACAGATGACAAAGACAGATATTCTGTTACCGCTTCTCCTCCTGCCAAGCGGGCAAAAAGCCTGGGAACACTAATGAATGTCACCTACGAGGACGAAAGTGCATGGGATGTTTAAATCTCTTGCAGAAATTCTTATTGATGGAGAAAGAGATAAGTAACTTGAAACAAGAAATGGCCGATCTCAAAGAGAAGGTGCAAAATTCACCCGGAAAAAAACACCCGCAGCAACGAGAATTCCAACCAAAGAAATAGCGTATGCAAATATTGCTTCCTCAAGAATACCTCATGTAGGGCTTAAAGACATTGCGTCTACAGAGCTTCAAAAGGGAGATCAAACCAGCTCATGCACCTTACTACTGTCATCGAGCTTAGACAGAAGCAGAAATGTGCTGGATACACAAACATATGCGGCATCGTCGCTGAATGATACAAAAAAGGGTGAAGTTGAAAAGCACGTCGAATTTGAAGCACCTAAGACGAAGAATTTGAAGGCGAAAAGGGCCAAGAAGCTTTCACAAAAAAGTGGTTTGAACTCCGGAAAAAGCTCCTTCTTACCAATAGATGCTCAAGTGCAATCCTCTGTTGGTAATACAGGAGCAAGTGGAGGACCAATTGGCAAAGTTTCCAAAAGGGGTTTGCCATTAACTTTAGGAATAGTTGCTCATACTGACAAAAATAACATCGTCAACCAGAGTAGCATTCTTCCTAATACTGATGCTCTATCAACAAATCTGAACTCAAAGTCACCAAACATACATTTCGACCGAAAACGAAATCTCGTTATTAAAGGGGTTTCCGAGTCCACTTCTCTGATTGCAAAGGAAAGGGTAGAACATGACCTCAGTCTTTTCCGAGAATACTCATATTCGATTCTTCGAGATGGCGAATGCGTAACAGTGCACAAAGCATTCCATTTGGGAAAAGCGGATGTTTCACATGAACTATCATCACCAAGGCCTCTTAAAATCATTCTTGAAAATGATGTTCAGGCTTCACGCCTCCTAGAACGGAGAACAGCTCTCCGTAGCTCACACAGAGATGTGTTTTTTCAGCCGGATTACGAACCCAAGGAAAGGTACAAAATGAGGATGCTGAGAGCAGAACTGAAGAGGAGGACCGAGCAGGGGAAAAATGGCTCCAAATAAAGAACGGGGAAATAAAAGTGATAAAGAGGACTTTCTTATGGCAGACCCCGTACATAATCAAGGTGGATTCTCGCCGAGACAGAGGACACTAAATACGATGTACCCAACTGTACAGAGCTTGAATAATACAAAGAAGGCGCTCCAGAACTCGGATGACGACCACTCATCAGAACACAGCGTCGGCGGGATGGACACCAGTTCATCTCGGAAAACAATGACAGACTCTAGTATTCAATCGCGCGAAATGCGCAGAAGTCTTTATGGAGGAGTTACCCAGTCTAAATTGAGATGTTTGTATACCAATGCTCAGAGTCTCCTATCGAAAGTATATGAACTCAAAGCATTAGTATCAGACCGAACCCCCGATATCGTTGCCATTACGGAAACGTGGCTCAAAGCCGAAATCGCGGATAGCGAGGTTTCGATTGATGGATACCAACTTTTTCGAAAAGACCGAGAAAATAGAAAGGGAGGAGGAGTGGCCGTATATGTTAGGACAGGAATCTCGGCAGTCGAACGAGCACACTCCATCTTCCCTGAATATGAATTTCTCTTGATAAAGATAAAAAAGGAGTGTTCACAGAACCTACAATTCTTGACGATCTACAGACCACCGAACATTCCAAGTGCAGCTGATGAGTTCCTCCTCCAATTGCTCAAGGAAGTAGCAAGTCCCTAGGAGGTGCTTATATCTGGAGATTTCAATGCACCTATAGTAGACTGGGTTAATCTGACAGTTGATGGTGCACCAACTTCCTTCGGCCACAAGCTAATGGATCTCACTCTCGACCAACCTCTGGTAAAGAAGGTTAACATGCCAACGAGATTTAGAGAGAACCAGAGAGCAAATTGCCTGGACCTTGTATTTACGAAGGACTACTCTAGCATTGATGAAGTGTATTCTATTGCACCCCTCGGTAAGAGTGACCATAGTACGCTGATGAGGGATTACTCACTTTATTCTCAGCGCCAGAATGGAACGGAATGCAAGCAAAATATATGGAAGGCTGATTTTAACGCGATGAGGAAAGAACTGATGTCTATGAGATGGAATTGTTTGCTTAAAGGGAATCCGGAGGATGACTGGCGATCATTTAAGACAGTCTCACTCGATCTGATTGAATGCTTTTGTCCAGTGAAGGTGCAAAAAAAGAATAGTCGCGCCGCCTGGTTAACAAGAGAACTTAACAGGCAGCTAAAGAAGAAGAATAAAAAATGGAAGGTATTCAGGGAAACAGGGTCAACAGAGCATCTCAAAGAATTTCGTCATCAAAGAAACGCTGTAAAAAAATGATTCGTCAGGCAAGGAAGAACTATGAATCCAGAATTATTCAACAGGCTGAATAAAAACCAAAAATTTTATTCCAGTATATCAATAGTCGACTAAAAAACAAGGACCCAGTAGCAGTACTCATGGATGGGAATGGTGTTGAAGTCGTTGAAAATTGCGACAAGGCCGAGTACTTAGGTCAGTTTTTTGCCTCAGTTTTCACTAGAGAACCGGAACTTCAGCTTGACCACGCCAACAGTGCTGTTATAGACGCCGATCCAGTGCTTGAATATATACTCTTCCGGAAACCTCTCGTGGAATGAGAACTGCGAAATCTGAAAAAAAGCGAAGTCATCTGGTCCGGACGATATACCGGCCAAGTTCTTGAAAGAACTGGCCAGCAACTAAGCAAACCACTAGCGCATTCATTTAATTCGTCATTTGAATCAGGGAAACTGCCATCCGAATGGAAGGCAGCAAATATATACCCCATATACAAGAGTGGTGCTCGATATAATGTCAACAATTATCGGCCTGTCAGCCTAACCTCCATTTGCTGTAAAATAATAGAAGCAATAATCAAGAAGGCAACCATGAAGTTTCTTGGGGAAAACCAATTACTCTCAGATCTCCAGCATGGCTCCAGACAGAATCGCTCCTGTTTTTCTAGTTTATTACTCTCCACAGAGCAGTGGATTCGTGCACTGGACGAAAATGGTAGGGTTGTCGTCATAAACACTGATTTGAAGAAGGCGTTTGACAGTGTCCCACACAAACGTCTCATCTACAAATTATCTGCAATCGGCATAAGAGGAATGCTGCTGACATGGATCGCAGACTTTCTTACAGATAGATTGCAAACTGTGTGCGTCGATACCTCGAAGTCAACACCTACTCCGGTTCTAATTGGTGTCCCCCAAGGCTCGATATTAGGGCCGTTACTCTTCTTAGTGTACATCAACGACTGTGTCAACGACCTGGATTGCAGCGCCATCATGTTTGAAGATGATGTTAAATTGTGGAGGGTCATCAGATCTGATTTCGATAGGCACGCACTTCAAGAGGATCTCAACCGTCTTAGCAGCTGGTCTGCTCGTTGGCTCTTACGTTTTAACGTTGGGAAGTGTGTGGTCCTAAGACTAGGTACCAGAAGGACCAGTGAGGAGGATGATTCCTACCAATACATTCTCAATGGGCAGCCCCTTTCAATTGTTAAGGAACTGAAGGACCTCGGTGTTCTAATAAACTCCTCACTTAAACCATCTTCACAGTGTTTAAAGGCAGCTAAACGCGCTACACAGGTCTTATTTGCGCTCAGACGTGGATTTGTGCGGATTGATAAGGAACTCTTCCGAAAAACCTACGGGGTATTTGCTCGATTTCACTTGGAATATGCCATCCTGGCCTGGTGTTTGTGGTTTAAGAAGGATTATCTACAGCTGGAACGAGTGCAGGCGAGGGCTACGAAGATGGTCAAGAATCTAAGTCATCTGCCTTTCGAAGCCAGACTGGTTGAACTTGATTTGTTTCCTCTAAATTACAGGCAACTACGCGGTGGCCTCATCCAAACCTACCGGATCGTCAGAGGCCACGATTGTGCCCTAGAATTTGCTGACTTCTTCGAATTGGCTGGGACGGAACATCTGTGGGGTCATCCCTTTAAACTGCAGAGGAAGTTTGTCCACACGGAAGTCCGTCGGAATGCCTTTTCGCAGAGGGTCGTTGGAGCATGGAACGGACTCCCTGACGAGGTAGTCCTTTCAGAAACTGTTGACACATTTAAATTCAAACTAGATACTCATTTTCTGAGAAACTATTGTGAATATAATGAAGATTGTGTAAACAGTGGCAGGTTGCGCCTGGCCCACACATATCGATGACCCTACATTTTCATTTGTCAGATATATCACTGTAAACGTTTGTACTATTGACATTTTTGCATGTGAATAGGGAGCTCAAGGGCGAAAGCCTACTTCCCTCAATGAAGTGACTTAACTGCTGAATCAAGTTACTACTGAAGAAACAGACAGCGTTTGGGTCAGGTACATGTGCAGGACTCCAGTCTATCTCATTCAGTAGTTCTTTCATTTTGGTGTAATCGCCTTTTGTTATAATCCCCTTCGTATAATTCCCCTTTCAGTACATTTCTCTTCCTAACTGCTTGATGTTCTAGTACAGAAAAATAAATGTATTTCCAAGCGAGAACGCAGTGATCACTTCGTCCAACGGGCGCGTAATAACTCAATGCAAGGATGCAATTGTCATCTCTACTAATGATTAGATTAAAACAGCTTGACTGCTGCCCATTTCGGAACCACGTCTCCATTGTGACGTGTTGGGTAAGAAACTCGTCTGCTACCAACTGAAGTAATTTCTGTTCAAATGAAGTTCCCGATCGCAAGCATGACATAGAAACCCAATCGATATTGGGAGAGTTGAAATCTCTAAGTATTAATAAGTGTTTGTTGCGGTAGATTTGCTTTACCTCCATGCTGTGTGCTTCGTCCGTGCCCGTCCGCTGTCCTGGGGGTCGATATACCACGGCAATATGGAGGACCGGTTTGTTTTGGGACATTCAGTTTACAACTAAGTTTTTTTCTTAAAACGTATTCCTATTTTGTGAGGGCCCATCCGGAACGTAGTCAATGTCATCTCGTATGAAAATTGCGATGCCACCGCCGTAATAGCACTTTCCGCATTGCTATAGAAACGCGTTAGTTTTTTCCTTTCTAATCCATACTTCTGCGTTGATTTTTTGCCTTCACTCAAATTAACTGTCAGTCATATCATACATACATTACCCGTGTATTTTTACGTCTCCTGTCGCGAGAAATTATAGTTTCCTTGTTATAAATAATCTAGTAAACCCATTTTCATATATCTTTTCGTCTTGTCTGACCCACCGAAATCCCCATCGCGTATGTATGATCAACTGACACGTCTTTAAGAAGAGATTGATTTGACTTCCTCGCCTTGATCGCATTATAAAGAACATGACTACCCCTTCCAGCCGGGCCACTACACATCGAATCGATGTTCATGGGCTTCCTATTAAAATTGAACCCCGATCCCATGGAGTGTTTGCTAAACCAGTTTAGCCGCACTTGTATCGATCGCGTGGCGTATGACGTCAGTTTGTCCAAAATAATGTTAATCACATAAAAATGTATTTTTCAACGCTGCAAAGGAGCTCTGAGTAAAGCTTTGTCCTCATTATGAGGGGGGGTAATCACGGCAGACTAATATGTACAGTGAATGCCCTATCTTATGAAATTTCATGAATTTCACATGAAAGGGCCTCTAACGTGAAATAATTCCACGCTACGTCTCCAAGCGTTTTTAAGCAGTAAAGAAACAACCGTTTTATAAAAAGGCATTGATTTTACTGTAATTTAATATTTACTAACATAAAATAATTAATTTACACTAAAAGTCCGAATGACTATAATACAACTCAACCAAATAAGCCCGAATATTAAGGCAAATAAGGAACGGAGGCGTAAAAACGGTAAAATAATGTACAATAGTAAAAATGCAAGAGATCAGTACTTAGCACTTTACGTATTCGAATTTATACCGGCCTAAGGTCGGTAGCGAGGTTGTCTATCATAGTTTGCTCAATGTGACTACGTAGCACGAAACCAAGTTTTTTCTTGCATGGAAAATGTTTTCTTTGCCGTGTGCCAGTTTCTCTTGATAAATGCAAAACGATTTTGATTAGATTCAGATTTGGACTGTTCGCAGGAATAAAAAAGATCACAACCATCGCGCACAGAGGCCGAGTGTTGTCTTAAAAGTTAGATTTTAGTTGTAAACTTTATCAAAAATCCTACTTCCTAGATCATCATCCTGTAAAAGTACCGTGTCTATTCTGCGTAAATGGATTACGCTATAGCTTTAGGTATTTCTTACAATGTTGAGGAAAACCTTACTTTTATTAGTTTTTATTGTCGTCCGCCAGACCAGTCGCTCTCCAAATTGTATGCCCATTGAAAACATCAGGCGTCGGCAGTTCTGGGGAATTTTTCCCACATGAACCTCTAAGTGGACTTAGCAGGCTTACCTAAAAATAAGACCTCACTGCAGAAATAAAGGCTCTTGCAGCATGAGGGCCTGTAATCAATGTACTCTTTAGTAAATACCTACGTAAAAATGGCTTGATCATGACACTTGCCTGGAGCAGCTTAATATCCTGCACAATTTGTCTGATGATCTTCACAGCTAACATCGACCGAAATTGTCTTGACAGGCCTGCGTACGCCATGACAGTGAAAAGTGGTGGCGTGTCATTGCGTCTATATTTGTGCGCGTTTGAGATCCTAATTATCGGTGTGGTAAAACAAACTACCGTCACACAAGTTTATTGCAGCGTTTTTGGTACATAATGTTATGAATTTGCAGAACCGAATTTTTGAGACTGAATATTTCCTTGTTTATGCGGAAACAATATGATCTCTCTAACCTGCATTCACGTGATTTTCTTTAAAACAAAACAAAATGTTGCGTTCTCCGAAGCGATATATTCCAAATAATCAGAGGAACCTTCTATATGCCATAGGGTGCTCTCTTATTACAGTACCAATGGACAAAAAGCCGTAGACCAAGGTTGTCAAGTGGATGTCATTTTGTTTGTTTTCAAGAAGACATTGGTTAGCTTGTCTTTTCGACCATTTTGACAAAATATTTGGCAGTTTGAAATCTAGAACAGAGTTTTAAGTGGCTTAAAAGTTTTCTGTTATGTAGGCTGTAAAGATTTTAGGTACTTTTATCTTCTTTATTTAGGTAAACGACTGCAGTACGAGTCATGACTGTGAGTATATCATTTTTGCTGATGATAAAATAGGAAAATAGTTTGCCAGTCACACCCATTTGACGAAGCTTAAAGATCAGACGTTTGTGTGGAACCCTGTCAAAGGCTTTGCTAAAATCAATGTAGACCGCATCGACTGACAAACCCATTTCTAATGATTTTGTCCAAATTTCCATGGATGTGAGCAGGTTTGTGAGGCAGAATTAACCACTTCGAAATACATGTTGATATGAACTTAGCAAGTTATTCTCTTCAATATGCCTCATCAGTTCCGTTTTGATTATCTTCTCCATCATTTTGCAACAGATACTTTTGAGGATGCCTGGTCGGAAACTGTTTGGTGATGTCCTCTCTCCTCCTGTATAGATGGGGTTATGTTGGCTATCTTCCACTCGGTAGGCAGAGCCCCCGCCCCCATCAAACTTTCAAATATCTTGGAAAGCGGAGAGGCCAGCTGGTCTGTAAGTTCATTGAGAACTTTTGCGGATATAACATCTGGGCCAGGTAGTTTATTTGGCTGTAGCTGTATCAGAGTTTTTCTTACTGTGTCCATTGGGAACGACATCGTGCTTATTTTTTTTGTAGATGTGGCAGTACTGTAGTATTCTTCCTCGTCAAAAGGTGGTTCCTCGGTATACATGGACATAAAGAAATTGGATAAGAGGCTGGTCTTATCAGAGTTATCAGTTAACCTGTTTCACTGATTGTTTTTAAGACAAGGAATGCAGTCGCGATTTCGTTTTGCCTTATTATCTTAAGCAAAAAACCTTTTCGAATTTCTCGGTATGTCTTTGACTATTTCTGACTCAAAGGCTGATCTTTATTTTCTCAGAAAATTCCGACACCGATTTCGCTGTTTCTTAAAAGCGGAAAAATGTTCCGGTTGTTGATATCTGGCATATGTTCTCCACAGTCTTATTTTCTTCTTGAGATTCCTTTTTATTTCCGATGTCACCCACTCGGGTCGGGAGACGCACGATCGCATTTAAAGTGGGTAGAAGTTCTTTACCAACTGCTGAATCAATTTACTAATGAAGAACCAGGCAGCATTTGGATCAGGTAAATGTGCAGTGCTCCAGTCTATCCCATTCAGTAATTCTTTCATTTTGGAATAATCCCCTTTCCATATAATTCTCTCCCTAACTGCATGACTTTTGGGTACAGAAAAATGACTGTACTCCCAAGCAAGAACACAATGATCACTTCGTCCAAGCGGCACGTAAGAATTTAATGCAAGGATGCAATTGTCATCTCTACTAATGATTAGATCAAAACAACTAGACTGCTGCACATTTCGGAACCGCGTATCCATTGTGACATGTTGGGTGAGAAACACGTCATTTACTAACTGCAGTTATTTTTGTTCGAATGAATTTTCCGATCGCGAGCAGTACGTTGACACCCAATCGATATCGGGAGCTTTGAAATCTCCAAGTATTAATAAGTGTTTGCTACGGCAGATTTGCTTTACCTCTGTGATGAGTGCTTCGTCCGTGTCCGTTGGCTGTCCTGGGGTTCAATTCAATTCAATTCAATTTATTGAGGGAAATAGGCATGGGCCTTTGAGTACCCTATTTATAACGTAAATTAAGTGCGGTATACAGAGAAACCGTGTGGGTTGCAAAGGTACAAAAGGCGGTCAAAAAATTTGACAAGTGGTGCACGACTCTCGAGGGTTAAGATAAATGCCTCATCGCTCAGGCTCGTTGCGGACCATAAAACTGTCAAGGTTCCTTTTAAAGCTTTCCAGCGATGGTGACATCACAACGTCTTCAGGGAGGGCATTCCATGGTTTAACCACTCTGACAGAGAAGGAGAACTTGCGCACATCCAGTCTCGCCTGCTGGACACGCAGTTTCAATGGGTGACCTCGGAGATGGGTCGTGGTGGCAAATTCAAAGAAGTCCGAGAATTCCAGGCAACAATCCAATCCCTTCACAATGCGGAATGTCTGCAGGAGATCACCACGCATTTGCCTATAACTCAAAGGGAACAGATTAAGATTCATTAGGCGGGTTGGATATGGCAAGGAGCTTTGACTTCTAACCATTTTGGTGGCTTTCCTCTGGACTCTTTCGAGGCAGTTCTGATCTTGAACTGTCCAGGGTCTCCAGGCGTGCATAGCATATTCCAAATGTGGCCTAATGAATGTTCCAAAGGTCTTAGCAAAAAGATCTTCATCGAAATCCAAAAAGGCTCGTCTGATGGCATGCAACACCGAAATTGCCCTCTTCGCCACTTTCGAGCAGTGAGACGATGGTTTTAAGGTGGTGGTCATCAGCACACCAAGGTCCTTTTGGGTTTCCACGTCTTTTAAGGCTTCACCGTTGAGAAAGTAACTTCTACTTTCAGCAGATCAAGACGGCAGATCCAGCAGATCCAGACGAAGTATTGTACACTTATCGACGTTGCACCGCAAAAGCCAATGATTCGACCACTCCTCCAACCGAGTTAGGTTGATCTGCAGTTTATCTTCGTCAGCAGGGCTCTGGATTACATTCCAGATTTTAATTTCGTCGGCAAACATTGCTGCTTCACAGTCGAGATTCCTGACACAATCGTTCACGTATATTAAAAACAGTATTGGCCCTAGTACTGAACCCTGAGGAACCCCACTCTCGACCGCAGCAGAACTTGACCTCTCTTGGCCGATGCACACAACCTGGCGCCGACCCACGAGGAAGTTTTCAATCCACTTGAGGAGGTTACCTCTGATTCCAAATCTTTCTAGCTTGTAAAGCAGTCTCTCGTGCGGCACAGTATCGAAGGCCTTTTGAAAGTCAATGAAGGCAATGTGAACCGCGTGTCTATCTTCAAGTGCTTGGGTCCACCTCTGGATCGAATACAGCAAATTCGTTGTGCATGATCTTCCTTTTCTGAACCCGTGTTGACAGCTTGATAACAAATTATGAGTCTCTAGGAATTTCACCAATTCGCTCTTGATGATCCTTTCCATAATCTTGCCAAGGATGCATGTTAAGCTTATGGGCCTGTAGTTTGTCACTGACGCCCGGCTACCGCTTTTGTACAAGGGAGTTATATGTGCCAGCTTCCAATCGAAAGGAAGTGTTCCGGAGTCAAAGGACTTTTGAAAGAGCACTGACAAAGGTGCGGAAAGTTCATTGGCGAGTTCTTTCAGAAGCTTGGGTTCGATATACCAGGGCAATATAGAGGACTGGTTGGTTTGGAACTTTCAATTTACAACAAAGTATTTCGCAAGACTAGATGCTATTTGGCGAGGGCCCATCCGGAATGAAAGCAATGCCTTGTCGTATGAATATTGCGATTCCACCACCCCTAAGTCCGTTTCTATCCATGCGGATAATATGAAAACAGTCTATTCTGACTTCTGTGTCTGCGATTTGTTCATTTTACCATTTTTAGTTAGAGCTATGAAGTCAGGTTGTAAATCGTCCACGACCAGTTTAATTTCATCCATTTTGTTCAATAAACTGTGCACATTTGTGTACATCATTTTAATCTTGTTTTCTTCCCTCGATTTCTGAATATTTTTAGTTCTTTCTTCCACAGGGCGATTTTTGCTGGATAATTCACAAGATATATCGAGTTTTCTGCCTGGGTTCAAATTTATAGGTATTTGGTAGGGCTTTTAACCGGCGTGGTTGCCGTCCATTTCACCGGATGTTCCCATAAAAACGAGCGCACCGTTTTGACGATTTTGTTGTCTACAATTTTCAAATTTTTTTTCCCCCTCGTATTGACGTCTTTTGAATTTTGCTACCAGTGTCCTCATTTTTAGCCGATCGGTGGGAGAGTAATCCGGCTGGAAAAAAACTCAACGATGATTCTTTCGTAGTCGGGACTTTCGAGTGAGCAATAGATCTACCTGCTGTTTGCTCCACAAGACGACTTTTAATGGTCTTGGTCGAACCTCATGCGTTTCATTTGTAACGAGAGGCCCCAATCGAAAGATCTTTTTGATGTCGACTGTCACACGAGTTTCTTGCGTATCATTTAATAAATTTTGAAATGTCAGCAGATTCCGTTTTACCCTTTATTTTGGCGTTTCCCCAGTCGCCTCTGAGACTCTCTGAACTACCAGACAAAATGATCTGTCAGGGAAAAACTCCTTTCTGCATCCCGCTTTCTTTTAGTGATGGAAGTTTGAATCATGCCCTTTGTTACAGTCTTTAATACTGTGTTCAAATTTGTCTTCATCGATGAGCCTGTTGGCTGATTTGCAGACATCTCTATGGACCTCTAAAACAGCGTGAGTTCTCCTGACAATGCGTTTGCTCGAATAGCACCCGGGAAACCTGAATTTTGGTTTGTGGCATCCAGGTCTGTCGATAAGTCGCAGGCCACTTTTCTGCCATTACTTTGATGGCTACCATGCCCTGCTTCATTGTAGTTCGATGAACATGTAAAGAGCATGCTGCTGTTGCTTGTCCGTGGCATTAAATATACATTACGATTACTGTTTTTCGACTTTTCAGAGACCGTTGATCGCAGTCGGATTCTATGTGCACCAGATTTCCCGAACCTGGGGAAACGCAAGACATAATTTCCTCCTCTCTTATTTTCTTTCTGTTCATCTGTATTTCAACTGACTCAGAGGTTTGTTCTAATGACTTCGTTCCTTTTCTCTTTTTGTTTCGCTTAATGTTGTGTCTATTGACCTCTACCGTTTCCTTGCGATGATTATGGTCTAGCTTGCTGATGTTTTTCAGCTCATTTGCATCGTCTTCCGGCGAGTTAATTTTGTTATGTTTGATGAGGACTGATATTATTTCCGATAGGAGATCGAGGTCTCCTTCTTAGCTCAAAACTCTGGTTGTGAGTCCTCGGCATCCCTCACAGTGTGCCAGCCCTTCACGGTTAAGCTTAGTTTTGGTAATGTTCAGTAGTGCACCGCTTTCTTCAATATTGCTGCTTTGTGGTTCTTCTTGGTCTGCTGAGAGTGAATTGAGTATTTATGGTAAGTTTTTGTCACATGAAATCGAAAGTGGTTTACAAAGATAGGAGAGATCATTATTTTTGTAGGGTATACTATTTTTTGTCTGCTGGCTTCCCGGGAGTGGCCGAGTGGTCAAGAGCATCAGTAGCTAATCGAAAGGTTGGTGTTTCGAGTCCTGGCCGAAGCGGTGAATAATTTTCTCGCGTGGTCGGGTCGTGAACATTTGCGTTTCCCATGCCAGCAAGATCTCTATAAGGATTCATTAAGTTTTAACGAGCAGCTTAAATTATCAAGCGAATAGTTTACTAAGCACAAAAAAGAAGTTCTTTTCCGAACCGAATTCACTATCGAATGTTAATACGGTGCAAAGAATGATGCAGCCTTTGAAGTGAGTTTGCCAGTGGTTCTCCGTTCCTTTCTGATGTATACACGTTTCCCGGCGAGAGACTGTTTTCTGAAGCCCGTATGAGGCAGGATCCAAATGAAGCTGAGTTAGCTTATTATTCAAGATTCCGATATCAATTTTCGTGTGCCTGAATATAACAATGTCTATAAAAATTATAGGCTGATCCTGATAAACAGACAATATGTGATCCAATGACAACTTATTTCGTTGAGTCCTGACTTTGGGAACAGATTATTGGCCAAAAAAATCAAAAAGCTTGGAGACGAGCGATTTTCAAACGGAAGTCCAACGACGCCGCAATAGGAACAATATGAGCAATAAATGCACCTATTCGTTCAAAAACCACTTTTAAAAAACAATAAATGATAGGAAGAATATTCAGGAACGACTCAGCCGCTTGTAGTGGTCAAAGGTCCTGGATAACTTCATATTTTCAAGGGGTTTTGCACTTTTGGTTCACTGAGTGGTTGTCAGTATTTATTGTTGTAGAGGCTGTTTTATTAAGTCGACGAAGGTGATAAAAAATTCCAATTTTATGTCGTTTAGTGAGGTAATTTGGCACAAGAAAATTTGCCGAAAATTCCAAAGAGCAATTACGTACGTGCAGTGGCAGCTTTAATGTCAGGATCAGAACAAGTGAAGTGTTAACGGTTTTCAAACTGTCCAAGCCGGAGAACAAAAAGATACGTGGTTCCTTTGCACACAATGACCTTGACTTTGATGTGTAGTCTTACGCTTGGAATCTGGAGAAGACGTTTCCACAAAATCTAGTACAACCTGCACGGAATTCCACTGGCAAAAAAGATACGTACAAAGATCTAGGTATCTGGATAGCTTCCAAACTAATGCCCGCCGAACACTCTAAACAAGCTGTCCAAAAAGGCGACGAGCATCAAGCACTGGATCAGGCACGCTTGCATAGTCTCTTCTACCGAACGTTTTCCATGGATCGTCAGTACTTTCGATAGACCGCATTTGGAATATGGAATGCCAGTATGGATTCCCTGGATGAAGGAATACAGTGATCCCATCGAGCAGGTGCAAAGACTGGCGACAAAATTGGTGGAAGGTCTTAGGACCCTGTCATATCCAGAGAGACTCATCAAGATTAACATGTTTTATTTATACTATAGACAAATGAGTTGTGACCTGCTATGGATATTGCAAATAATCCACGGAAAAGCTTGTTTGCTGAAATCCAGAGATTTATTTGAGTGTATAAACATTACGCCCCTATGTGGTCATCCATATAAGGTCAAACGCGAATGGATGCACATAGATCAATTAAAATGTTCTTTCCGTCAGCGAGTGGCTCGACCATGGAACTCACTTCCAAGCGAAATAATGACGTCGAATAGCGTGGATATGTTCAAAAGACAGTAAGAATGCTAAATTTGGGATAATCGACAACTTTCCCTGTGGGACTATCTTCAGCTAACCATTAGCTTTACTTCTTGATTTCAGTGTATGTATATCGTACCACTACACGTTTGATGCAAAGCGGTTAATTGTATTTTACGTTGGCTGTTTACACTTGCAGTTATAATTTCTATTGTACATAAATAGGGTTAACCAGGGCAATGCCTGTAACCAACAGAATATACAATAATTAATTAAGCAATAAATATACACAAATTTGTACAAATCTTAAAAAAGTAATCTATAAACTTTATAGGAATACAGCTAAAAAGGTATATTACCAAGAAGCATCCGGGCGTTTTTGAATGCAAGATCACAGAGAAGATGGAGGAAATTCTCCTGCATTGAGACTTGTTTAAAAACATAGAAGAAATACATTCTCCTGAGTATCTTGGCTGTTTTTCAAATTTTGGTATTTGTGGTGTGTTCGCAGGTGGCGCTGAGGTGGGTAGCGATGTTCTCACATACTGGGTGTTTTGGGTGTGCCTCATAAGTCGAGGTGAATTCTTTCCTAGTGATAGCCTTCAGTCAATATGACGTTCAGACTCCGAGATTCTGCTGACTATAGTTACGTGCTACAGTAAAGTCATTTTGACCGCGGAACAGTGTATACGCTACGACTGACCACCTCGACGATATCGCTCTACTGACGTAAAACAATGATACTATCTAAAATTTGGCGTGTTGAAATTAATATACCAATGAATTGACCTAAATAGTAGTTGATAGGATGACATATACACAGAGAACCGATAGCTTATCCGTTCTACTTTGTTGGTACTGCCATTGTCGAACCGAAAAAGGGCGACTTTACCCCAAGAACCTCCGCATTATCAGTCCCAATCATCTTTCACATGGCAAGGGCTTACCAAATTGACTCGGGAGGAGCTTGGGTGCCCTAATAGCATGTCAATATTCACTGGATATTGACATATCGAGATACGTATATAAACCGGCTATCGACCTTATTTTCTGTGTCCATATGTGGCTGGTATCAAAATATCGAGATATAGGCGAAAAAGGGTTCCGGTACTGGTTGCGCAACTCCATGCAAAACGAATATATACGGCGCGCCCAAATCCAATTACGTCCATCCACTACGTAACGATCGTTTCCCATCCACATGTAGTTCGCGTAGTCGCATTTGACCCATCTCCGTGAAGTTAAAAGGACATTTTAAACATACATTTGATAGGAACTTTTAAAAATGTTTATTGTAAAACGTGCAAAATTGTAAATTTCACAAAAAAGTAAATAGTCCTCTTAATATTTACAAAGTGGGGCGCGGGAATGCGTTAAATCAAGGCGTAATGGGGTTTACATCATGTGGGATAGGAACAGAGGTGGAGGTTGGCCTTCTAAAAATAAATAGCGTGATAATGTGGAAATAAATCAACCAACCGTTGAATGCAAATTCTGTTGGGTGTCTTTGCACCCTCTTGACGGTGGCGTCTAGGGACCCTTTTAGACGCCGTATGAAGGCAGCCTACAATTCATATAAATTCAGGCGGCCGCCTCTATTCCACTTCAAGAAGATTTCTGTATAGTTCAAATTTAGAAAGGGATGTTATAACCCACCTGTAATTAGTTCTTAGATTTTAGACCCACATAACCCGTCCTTCCTTTTTCGTCCCTGGAAATTAAGTTCCAATGCGATGTAATCATCGAAGATTGCATAAAAGCTGCGCTTCACGAGGTCATCATTATTTCGGCCACCTAGACATACTAAGTAAGACTCCTAGGTCGATGTGTAAGTAAATGACGGTTACTAACCAGCTCCTTGCTTAATTATGGTTCCAATAGCCGGGCATTTAGCTGGCGGAACCCAGCACGGCTAGTAATAGGCTGCGCGATAGGATTAGCAGGCATGTCAAAGCCTTGCTACATCGGAGCTGTATTGGTACCGGCTTGGGCCACCTCAAGGTTTCGTAGCCGAGACATGATGCGTCGTTCATGCCAATTATCCACAACTGGCGTTTTGCCAGAATGTTAAGCTCGCTGTGGATGTCCGGTTGGGTGTCATTTGAATCAGCTTGTGAAGACGGCTGTGGCGAACCTACGGCAATATTAAATATAAAATTACGGTCTTACTTGGTCATTCGGGACGCCGGCTTGTTTCCTCGAGTCGTCAAGAAGATCATATTTGTCCACTTCCTTTTTAATTTGATGTAGAATAAGCAACCTACTGGTGAAAGGGGCGGTGTGTCGTCCCACGAGTACTGCGGATCCTCCTCCCTAGACCGACGAGGCCTAGTTGAGTGCATCTGTGGGCAAGTTAATTATATACTCGAACCTGTGAAGTTTGTATACATTGATACTGATCACAGGGCTCGCAGTTTCTAGGAAGTGGATCCCGATGATGCTTGTGAGGAAGCCTAGGCCGACGTGTCTCCTCGCTCAACCTTCTAGCAACTTGTTATAGTGGGAACGATGGCTTAGGCAGCATCTTGCGCAATTTTCAAAGGGGAAAGACGAGAATGAGTCTAGAGGCTCGTGACGCTGCACGTCGTTGGCAGTGTGCGTTATGCTGTGCACATTATACACCATCTGCTCATTACCGCTCGAAAAGTGAGTAATTCTTTAGTATAACCGATGTTACCTACACACAGCTGTAGACAAGCTAAATATCGCACAACAGTAAATAACAATATGAAAAATTTCCAGTGGCCAGTTGGTAATGTATCCTTTAGAATAACTATTTCTTAGTAAAAGAGAAACGGGCGAAATTCCGCGCCCTTCCAGGAATCATATTCTTGTAAGAGCCTGCCACGCTGTGAAGATGCGGCTGGTAGGTATGCATTCCGGGACAGAAGATGACGACTAACTTCATCTACTGCAGAGAAGGGCAGCACAGGAGGGTACACTGAACCGCTTAGCTTCGACCTACGATTCCTAACCCACATACCAGTCATCTTTACTACACCTAGGTATACTAGGTGAAGCGGATCTTAGGGAAAAATTAGATATGAGACCTAACTTACAGGCAGCGAATGGTGAATCTCCTACCCTTTTTTCGCCGTCCAAGAGCAGATTGAAGTCATCGTCATTTCTTTCCCATGGTCGTTACCCCCATAAACAACTTTGACGATAAATACCCCAAGCACGTCGCACCGTTCGTATTCCTAATATGCGTTCACATTCGTGATCTTTTTAACGAAAGATCTAGCCGGTGCGTCGTATATAACGGCTGCCGCCCGTGTAGTTGCTGATTGATCTAAGTAATTGCACCTAATCCCTGTGTATTGCAGCAAGTTAATGTCCTCGTCAGTTTCCTGACAAGAAGCATGCATATCGTGTGATTTACCTTTATCACAATAAAAAGCCCCCGGAAACACGGCACTCATGAAAGGACGAACAATAATTGCTACAATTGGCCAAAATTCGAGTTTGGTCTTGCAAAAAAATGGGCATGCCACCATTCTCACCAGCAAGAATCCTTTTCTTCTCAAGGAGTCGCTTAATTTGACTCCCCAATCCTACGTAAACATACAAACCACTACCCATTTCAACTCTGAATCTGTATGACGCCCTTAACAGTGTACGGGGGTCCGTAGGCATGTCAAGTATCAGCAATTTGAAAATTTACAGCATGCTGCGTAGGTGGGTATGGGCAGCATTTGATTGAATACCCCATCCCGAATCGAGGGCAACGAACTCCCTGTGCTGCATTCCACATCCTCTGACGATAAATTACTATATCCCTCGCGGTCAGTTGACCAAACGGATGAACTAGGTGCATCCAGGGGCACGTCAATCCAAGTCCGGCAGGTCCATCCATCTTCGATCGCTTGATGGTGCAGATGTGCCTTCCTCATCAGGTTTTACGCGCTTGCATCTGTACCTGTTCACTTCCTCAGTAACTTTGCGGCATATTTTACGCCGCATCGCGGGCAATATGTCTTTTTATTGTCCTCCTACAGGCCTGTCTGAAAATTAGACAAGATTATTAGAAGAAAAAAACAACGGGTGGATAACAAGTATAGTCACGCGCGCGCACGCCACGACGGAGAAAATTGTCATGGCGCGCCTCCTGCGCCCGCTCAAGCCGCATTATCAGCCCATCAACCAATCACAGCTCAGAGGCTAAAAATCGATCGACCAATGAGCACGCGAACCGTCGTATCTTGACATGCTGGGATTTCAGTAGATCCCGGCGATATCGAGCACTATAAGGGTGTAAGGGTTAAGTATTTGAAGCGTGCTAGTTCCTCACACCAACCAAGATGACCTTGGACGTAATATGACTCCAAAAGGCTCCCAATTTTAATGACCACTGACTGATTCTGGAATATGAGAGTTAATTGCGAGTTGCACAGTGTTCTCCACCACCTCCCTCGGTTACTATTTTTCGGGGCAAATGACAATCGTAAGACGTCTGTGCCCTCCCCCCCCCCTTTTGCCGGCCGTAGGACGCCCGCGACGCTTATTGCCGCTGTATATCCTTCATTTTTAGTTTCGAAACCAGCAGCAGTATGCTTCTTTTCTCCATACGCACTGTTGAGGAGGCAACTCTTCTGATCTTCAGCGATCAGCCCGACTGCTTCCGGATTTGTGCTGTTGCTGATGCGAGTTATTGGGAAGCCTCCTTCGGTTTGGCGATTCCTTGAAATATTTTATTTCCAGACCTCACTGAGGTCATTAGGCAATTCCCCATGAAAGGAAGTCCGGAGTCCGCAGATTACATATCTGAACTTGTGGCTGCATTTGACGACCAAACCAGTCAAACGGCATCCTTCGCCTTTTCCACTGCTGGTCCTGAGGCGCGTGTTACATGGTCACAGAGCCTTGCTGATGGCATAAAGGTACACAGTCAATGCTCCTCACTGCTGAACGCTTGGTAGGTCCTTAAGGGCGAGTTCTGTCTCAAAAAGGTGGGTTCTTTGGAAGTTAGTGTTCGTCAGGTATTGGGTTTGTGCAAAGACTGCCTCTCTTCTCAACGTCAAGAGATATCCGATCTCCGGAAGGAAAATTCGGAACTCCGATCGGTCGCCGAAACCGCCGTGCAGGTATGCCCAGTGTTGTAAACAATCGTCCTTTCCCCTAGAAATACTCTGATGTTATTGTAGAGGCTAGCCGTAAGGAAGAGCACCTGTACGCCGTGTTTGCTGCCCTGCTAAATGCCAAGAAAGCCAAAATTCGTGCCCTGAAAGAAGCCGGTGGCCCGACCACAGCAAAAAAGATGAAAGAAGAGCACTCCCCTTCCACGATGCAGGAGGGCTTGGCTTTCGATGATTGCGATGCCCCGGAAGCAGGAGATGGAGACTTCGCTTCTGTTCCACAGCTCTCGACCAAGGGGCTAACCGAAAAGCTTTCAAAACATAGCCCGCGAAAGCCCATGACCGCAAGGTAGGCGTCATCTTCCTCCTCTTCGACCTTTTTCATATAATATCCAGTGCTATTTAGCCCGTAACAACGTCATAGCTAAAACCAGTTCAGTATTCTAGTAGCGACTGTTCAGCTCGCGCCTTGAAGACATTCGAATTTAAGTACAGCGGCCTTCACAACAGTGTGAAAGTTGTGTGTGGAAGCGTGATTTACGTTGGGGAATTATGCACTGTTTGTTCCTCGGGCGCGTATTTGACGCGATCTGTAATCGAGCACATGCAGCGTGTCCGCTCTATACCTAGGAAGGCTGTTCTACGAACGGGTCTTCAGAGGACTTATAAAGTCGGGCTGCTACGCGGCCTTCACGGCACTCAAACTCATGGAGCTCTGGACCAGGTAGTGTGTGGCACGCGCAGACAATCCGTTTGGCCTTGTCAGCCGCTGTGTCCGCATCCGCCCCTCGTAAAATCAGCGATGCAGCTCCCCCTTCGTGGGGCACACGGCGACGTCGTAATTTGCGACGGTAGAACTATCTGGTCGAGCGTATGGTCCGATTGGCATCTTTCGCCATTTAGCCAATCAACCCGTGCTAATCCCACAAATTTGATACCTACTTTACGGTGGAAGGCAGACAGCAATCGAAATGCCACGGAACCTCTACTGCAATGACTAGCTGCGTCCTTCACTGCCATTTGAAATTGACATAAGTTTGCCCCAGTTTATTTGGTTCAAATGAGTATGTTGCACACATACTCGACCAAATAACCCAGGTTAAAAACGCTTCTCACACTCATATAGACTTCTTCAACTATGCGCACTGTTCGCACACTTTCTCAGAAATTACTACTTCATTTTAGGATCAGGAAACCCCTACCGCCAGCTGTAATCGGCGAGGAAATCAGCTTGGAAGATTTGGCGTGATGGTGACTAACTCCCGCTTTTATCCTGATTTGCAACGTGGCTTGTATTTTAAAACATTTGTTTACTACATGTATATTTATGCATAGTGACCGGCCTTTTTGTAAATCAGTACACCCGAGCGAGTGCAAAGAGCACGATTGATGGGAGAAGTTTGACACAGTGACGTTTTGTACCAGCTAGGTCACAAGTATAGCTGGGCAGACAATATCCTACGGGAGGGCGAGAAGGATAAAAAGAGACCGATCATGACAGGATATATGTGGACAATGCACACAGAAAATAATCACGAATAGGGCGGGGGAGTGGCGGAGGGTTTTAATCTGGTCACACGAAGGACGAGAACGGAGGTTTCTCAGCGGGGCCCTGCCGGCAGGCCGTACACCACGACGGACTTTCCGACCAGGCTCTGCAGTTTGCAAGCAGTTACAGCGTGGAAGATATGGAAACCGAGGTTCTTCTGATCGCCGCCTTCATCCAGATGCTGCTGCTCACTTTCGAGCAGCCAGCCGGTAAGGAAGGCCTTCGTGAAGCGGTCGATGTCCCTGTCTGTAACATCCCACAGCAAGGATAGCACGGTCGGTCTAAGAGGGAGAGAGCATGACCGGGGTAAGTTAATAGCAGAACAGAGAAATCTAGGAAGGTTGGATCTTCTGCAGTGAAGTGCGGATATGAAGTGGGATGGGCAACATCAAACAAAAGAAAGATAGAATAAATTAGGGATTCCTAAATAAACAAGAGCGAAGTTACGCAGGAGACTGAAACGTTTGCCTTGTTTAATTTCCGCAAACTGGGAGCAAATCCTTCGTAACAAACCCTTCCAGATTCTGTCCAAAGTTTATGTGAACATTTAAACTGAAATGCATCAGTTACTGCGGAATAACCACGTTATATTGACAAGCTGCCAACAGATAGCAGTATACGACTACGTAATTATTTATCATACTGATAGCATAGGTACTAGTTAAAAACCCCTTTCGCCAATATTGTGTTGCTGCATGGCGTAGCTGCAAGGTGGACCGGCTCATTAGTGGGCCCTCCAGCGTTCTACGTGTGTTTTCTGGCATAAACTCCAGTTTCCATCCAGTCTTACTTAATTTCCGAAGACATGAATACGCGAGCTTTCAGTAAATCCTCTTGAACTTTGGACTTTTAACTAGTACCCGTACTGACAGTATGGTAAGTAATAAGGTGGTTGTAGACTGAAACCTTTTTGACGAGTCAAGGTTCTTGTAACATGGTGTGGTGGAAGCATAATGGCGGTCGAATAATGCAAAAAGAGCAGGTATTACTGCACGCTTGCATAAGAGGAAAGGGGAAAAAGAAGGCTTACGATCCAGCAATTAGATGGTTGAAGACTGAGGCGTAGGGTTCGTGTCTGCCGTCAAGACGAGGACGACCGGAACTGCAACCGACGATCAACGCGACCGCTCTTGCCACAAGACCCTCACTGAACGTGCTCATTAAGAAGCGCGATCCATTTCCGTGTCCGAGATATCTGTATCAAAAAGGTAAAAGCAGTTGTCATCAGCTTAGGTCATACCCTCGCTTACAGAACTGAAGAATTACTCGTAATACATGTTTGAGCATTGAGTACGGATATTCTTCATGGGACAGAACTAAATTAGAGACCGCTATACATTAAAGTTAGCACACAGCAGCCGCTGATAATGTAGTCCTGGTTTGTCCACATGGGACAAATTAGTGTACCAAATTGACGAATCAGTGGCCCAGACCGGATCAACACATTTGAGACTGTCGGTTGTCTAAGCTCTTAAAGGAGACAAAGGCATTTTCCCACACCTGGTTCTCTGGTTCAGGCTTACAATTTCCAGTGCTTGTATTGATCATCACCAGTATTGAGTTAGGCGCCTCCAGACCCTGTGGTGTAAAGTCCATGTCCTACGATCACCATCGCTGCCCCATCGAGCCAAGCGCATCTTCAAGTCTCGTTCCACCAAAAACCTATTCACCTTTACCGTTGACCATGACGGCGGCTTAGAGATGACGGATCGATGATATCACTAATGCAGCAAACTAAGGCCAACAGTTAGCGGACCAAGAGCAATAAACTTAACTATACCTCCTTTTAACATAGAAAGATGGACAGTCCACGGAATAGGATCCCTACAATGCTTGCTTTGGTGACAATAAATTAGAATTATAGAATCCTCGAATTGCTCTCCTCAGCAGGGATTCAGCGATGTTCAATGACTAAAGCGCTAAGGCAACCAAACAGTGGTAAAGTTTTATTCCCGTGAGCCGTTGGTAATTTCGTGAAGTATGCTGTTTAGATGTAAAGCATGCGAGTTTCGAGTTGGAGGGGGGGGGGGGGGGGTGGAGGGTAAAAAGCGACTGTACTTAAAACGACTAAACAATCCGCAGGGTTGTGGTGTAGGCGAGTCTGCGAGTGAGAGTCGCACACAGACTTACATCAGACCAGAAGTAGAAGGATAGAAGCTGGTGGAAATTGTATGCTAAGCAGAATAGGCTAGGGGCAATAACTGGTGAAACCGAGCTGGAACCTCGGCAGGTGGCGTCGTGACCTGTTAGTCAAAGGAGGCTGATGTGGACATGTCGAGCACCCTCTATCATGCGTTATAGCGACGCTACTGTGGCCTTCATAGCGGAATCACGAGGCTTCTAGTCCGTCTGGTTCACGTTACAGACGGATCACAGTCGATGGGCCCGCTGACACGTTAGATTGGTCGTATGCAATTGACAGCACCCGGGTACGGTCAACTACTCCAAGACGGAACGAGAGGAAGAGGGGACTCGTCCGCTAGACCAGCACACTCAGAGATGGGAAATAGCTAAATAGACTGCAGCCAGGGTTAGGTCTGAGAAATATATGATGGGTAAAGTGTCAAGGCTGCTGATGTGCAGAAAGGGCACAAGCCTACAGCTTGACAATCTGAACTCAAACTGAATAGCACGCCCACTCTAGACAGTTCGATTTTTAAAAGAAAGTGCTACTTACACTTTGTGAGTATTACTTTAGTAGTGGAAAAGTATTTCAGTCTCTTCACACGTAAGGTAGCGTGCTAGAAATGGCAAAACAGAGCGCTGATACGGCAATCTATATGATGAAAGCCTCGGCGCATCGGACCGGAGGACTTCACGGCAATCAGCCCAGCAAATTGCACATTACCCCCCCCCTCCACGTAAACTAAACTGATATAAAGGACTTACACGAAGAGGTCATGCTGTGTGAAGCCCTGAATGACCTCCTTATCACTCGGCATTCGGCCAATGATGCCGTTCCACGAGGCGAAATGTTCTCTGATGAAGGCCAAGAAGGTGGCCTCCGTGTGCGGCAAGTTGGCCTCTGGATTGAGCACGTAGTAGGCGGAGCGTGGGTCGAAGGTGGAGGCAGCACGAGGCGTTGCCAACTGACCCAACACCAGGCCCAGGCTAAAGCTGCGGCAAATGGTGGGCACACGGTTGGCAGCCTCGCTACCGCCCCAAATGATCCACTCCCAGGGCAGGAATACGAGACGCTGCACGGAGGGAAGAGTAATCGTGTGAGAGTAGGGAACCCATCGTCGAACAGTTGCTCGTCACACCTCCTCATCATTTTAAAAACTTCATGAAAAGCCACAGTTAGTGACCGATCTCATGGACGGCTGACCGAAAGGTGGAATTGCAATATGTATTACCTTGGAACATGACCCAAAGAGATTTCAGACACGCTATGATGCCGGCTTTTGAATGCACGTCTTTGCGCTCGATGACCAATACCACATTCAATAAAATGACTACTTGAGCAGTATTCATTTTTTCTATCGATTTTCTAGGCTCTTATAAATTCGAATACATTTTACATAAAAGGTGAACAAAAATATTTTTTTATACTCGTCGGATGGCCAACTACGTCTTCTTCCAAGGGTATGCTAAAAGTAAGTATGTAGTTAGGTTTTAAATATTTTTTTTCAAATCTCAATTGATGTTCAGCCCGATTTGCCGCTGCGTTTGCAGTCTACAAGCTCAGTGCCTTCCCTGTATGGAATAGTATACATTTCTCTATACCAATGAGAAGATTGCACACAGAGCTCGTAAAATTTAACAATGGATGTGGATAATATCGCATACTTCACGAGAAGCAGTAATAAACGAACAGATACGATACCATTTAAACGGAAATCGTACGGTCGCGAGAAATCTCAATTAGAAACTTTTTTCAAACCGAACGATAGCCCTTCTTCGAGTATAAAATCTGAAGATGACATGATTTTCTGTCAAATGAGTACAAAGAAGAATGCTTGCCTTTTCTATAAATTAGTTTTCAATTTGTAAGAGTACAGAAAATCGATAGAAAAAATGCATAGTACTCAAGTAGCCATTTTATCGAGTGCTGTATTTTTAGACGGCCGAAAAGCCGTATCCCAAATATCAGAGATCGTGTCGCACAAAAGTCATGTGATCGGTCAGATATCCTTAAACATGAAAGTACTCAAACGATTAACTGCCTACTGAGTGTCGAATTTTGAACAGCCTTCATAACTTGTGCTGCATATCATTCACAGTCCACAAATAATTGCAACAAAGGTTTTATGACGAGGGATAAGGCCAGAACGGTATTCAAACCTCTGTACCAAGCCAATTTATTTGTAAAAGTGTTTCCGCACAGAAAAAAACCAGCTCTATTTGACAATGGGCGGTGCCTACAGGCAAGGGCCTGTAGGAAACAGCACTCGCAGTGCTTAGCTTCGGGGTCGTGTTCTTCAAGCCCTGTAAAGAAACTCCAGGTAGAAGTCCCTCTCGCATCTCACTTTGTTAACCATAAATCAGGCGTAGAAAGCTGTCTATTTAGTTGTGTCTGGTTCTAAACGGCAAAACAGACGACCCTCGGGATCTAGATTTCATGCACATGTTAATTTTTTATATGCACACGGGCTGGCCAACTTTGCTAATTAAGTACTGCTATTTACCAATCTTTGCTTAACTACAATAATGAGGTGAATTGCAAATGACGCCCGCACCGTTTTTAAGAAAGACAATATGGAGCAAATTTTGCGACTCGTTCCCAGACGAACGATCACTATGCCGGGAGATGCAGCTTTTGGTCCCTATCTTCCGGTGTTATCACTTTTACGTACCAAACTTCATCCCCGGTGGAGGTCCTTTTGCTGAAAATGTTGAAATGGGAATTTAAAAATAAAGCGTAACGCTGTCTCGTCAAATCGTCTGCAGAACACGTCAGCCGTTTTGGTTGTTTTCTACACTGAACAGGGTAGGTAAGTTTGTAGATGAAGTGCTCCCGACAGCGACCTACCCGATCGAGGATAAGCACGGTGGGGATGGCACCTAAGGATTTTGTATTCTCCAGATCCTGACCAAATATCCAAGAGATATCATCCTTCGTGAACCAGTCTTCTCTCATTTGCCGAAGCAGCGCCTGAAAAAATCAACACTAACTGAAAGCTGCAAGTGTGACGTCAGAAAATAAGGCATTTATGATACTACTAGCTATATATGAGTAACATTTCTTTATGTTTGTTATTTTCGTTCGAGGGCTTGCATTCTCCCATTATTCCCATGCTGGGGTCCTCGAGGTCTTCGCTGCTTAACTTATTTGCACACCTTGGTGACACCGCGAGTGTTCGCAGCAGCTGGACCTGGCGACCGTCGTCTATGAGGTGTATGAACGTTCTCCCTTGGTTCGAACCGCAATGGACCGAGGATGATCTGGACATATATTTCCGCCTTTGAAATCCCCCAACGGACTCTGCAATCAGCAAGGGAGAATCTGGCTGATTCATGTGACCTTCAAAATGCCCCCCATTGGACCCCCCCCCAAAGGGCGACAGTTTTTTTCTGCTAAATATCACCGGGTTTTTTTCACTGTCTGCTCTTTTTCAACTATGTTCCACTATGTTGGCCTCGCCAACATATCGAGATGCTATTTTTTTGATACCACAACTTGCATGTACAAATAGGGAATTCAAAGGTGACTAACCTACATCTCCCTCAAATATACTGATACTGATATAGAAGTGCCCATACGCACAGTCCAAGACCTAACTCATACAATCTGTGATCGAAACTGTAGTGAGTAGTTTAGCGTACATTTAATTTTGTTATTTTGGTTTGTTGAGTGGATTGGATGCTTAGAAAGTCCTTTACTTAAGAACAATGCATGTTTCATCTTATACATTAAAGGGAAATAGGCAGGATTTGGGCGAAATTTGAGGTCAACGGATATCTAATAAATGTCCTATGCTATTTAATATCGCAAGAAAAACCTGTTTTTTTATGCGGTGCTACAAATGAACATTGATATAATCAAGAAAGGTATTAAATAAACTGTAAACTGGCAATAAATAAATAAAATTTAAAAAAATTTTAAAAAATCCCTTCTGGAACCGGAAATTTCAATCTTAATTCAATGAAAATCAGGTGGAGACAAGTGTGAGGAATCGCATGGAGTTTCAAAGACAAGAAAGGATATCAGCATTAAAAATTTTATTTTTTTGCAAATTTATGAGTTTTTTTGCCGCAAAACGCAGTCATAAACTTGTTGATAAGCATTTTGCATTTTATAGTTTCCGCTAATTCGGGATTTAGAAACGCCACAGGCAGAAGATAAACACTTTTCGCAAAATCGTGGTATATATTCGGCTGCTATTGTTTGCTTTTGCAAGCTTAGAACAGAAGATTTAAGCAAACGAATATAGCGAAAAAGGTAACAGTAGCAAGCGAAAGGTGACTCATTCCTTTTCAGCAGAAAATGAATCACTTATTTATAGGGAAGTAAAAAAAAACGTGGTTGGGTATGACGGGATGACGACGACTAATAAGCCAGAAATGACCATCACAGTCTCCCTGGTTTTTATCAGTCATGTCATTCTGCCTATATCACTAGTCACTGTGCGGCTGCGGGCGGGACTCTAGAGTGAACCTCAAGGCTAAATCGGACGAGTAGGGCCCATAACCAATAGGTGAGCGCCCATCTACCATTGTTAATATTCTCCATCGAAACCGAGCTCGCGGCGCGGTGAGTTAGTGTTGGACTGCTAACCATCAGGTCGCGAGTTTGATCCTCGCGTGGGACCACATGGGGTTGGGTGTAGCTGGCTGATGACGGATGATAAGCTAGAAACTGACATTCCAGTTCCCCTTGTCGTTTGTCGGTAATGTTATACTGCCTATAATACTAGCCGCTAGCCAAGAGTGATCTCCTTGGCACAAAGGAATGAGTGTCTCCCGTAACGCGATAGTTAAGCGCCCAACTACTACTGTTAATATGCGCGATCGCAAGAGCCAGAACAACGAGCACGTAGCTCAATGGTTAGGACAATTGACTTTAACCAACAGGTGGCGGGTTCGATCCTCGGGTCTTTGCAACACCTGGAGTTGGGTATATCTAGCTGATAACGGCTAATGAGCCAGAAATGGTCATTCCAGTCTCCCTTGTCTTTGCCGACAGTGTTAATCTGTCCATCCTACTAGCCGCTGTGTGGCTGCTAGCGTGGCGCTATAATGAGCTTTAAGGTACAACGGGAACTACTGCGTCTAGTAATGCGATCGGTACCACTGTTTAAATACAATTATGTTGGGAGAGCGTTCAAAAACCAGGTTATGGCACAAGGTCGTCACGTTGTGCCTTGAGGCTCCATCTGCATTCCTTGCCGGCTACCGCATAACAACCAGCAATGATAACAAAGAGGGCTCTCCACCGAGCAGGTTACGAACATGAGAATATTTTCAGTTACAAAACGGATGCCATTAGCAGACTGTACAGTGAGACGTACATCAAGTCGACCATCCAAGGAGAAGCGCTGACTCCAAAAACGTCGGCCATCGACCTCATGCATCGAATCGAGACTGGCTGTTTGCAGTTCATCGAAGGCATCCATGCTGCGCAAGCCCTATGAAATGATTAGATGCACAGGTGAGGGGGGAGGGTACTTCGGATCAGATCGCACATACAAGCGTGTCGCAAAAGACAGGATGGACGAGTGAAGAAAAAAGATAGAAGCACCTGCATAGGATATTTCTTCACTGCAATGGAAGAGAACTAAGCTTTTTTATCCACAGGACACCGCTTCAATGTGTTGTGCTACACTGCAGGGGACTGCCAACTGCCACTGGAATTCCGTAGACCTGTCCGCAAAGCCCCCGGACAACAGCGAGTGGCGACAAAGGTTGTAAGGAGAGGTCTAGACTTCGTCGCCTACAACTTACTCCTAAGCTTTGCTGATGGTATAATCCAGGACGGAGCAATCAACACTGGTAGCAGTTCATGTGGACGGCCGACAAAGGCGGCGCGACCTCGCTAGAGGCATGACAAAAATAGACGGAAAAGAAGGCGTTATGCAACGGAGAGCGCTCACGTTGACGTGAAAGCCATGAATCACACGCGACTGGCAGGACGTCTCGGCAGGACAGTGGGGGTCCCCGCCAGGAGACATGACCCAGCGCGTTGCCACGAGATGAGCCCTATGCCGGGCTCCCAAGCCTCCGGGCACGAGGTTTTTCGGCGACGTCGTGACGGATGGCGCACTGTCTGCGGAGAGATCTACTTCGCCTAGCTCATCTACCAGGGTTAACTGCAGAACGAGGAGTGGGTGCTGCTGCGGGGTACCCGGCAATAAGGGAGGTAGATCGTTGGGAACAGCAACTGCCGAGAGGACGTTCAATTCTGCCGGAGTGTTATCGCTTTTGGTCTTGCTCCTGAATGCAAAATAAACCGGTAGAGGGGAAAAGAGATGAACAACTGTTAAAAAAGATGCGGTTTGTACATTCTGTGTCATATACAGGTCTGAAAGCTCGTGGAAGCACATTTCTACGAAACTGTGACGGTTTCTGCTGAATCGCGCCGCTGCGCCAGCCCACTTGTTCACATTTCAGTTAGACCGTCGATTCCGAAAGGGCCCAACCTGTACACCACAAAAGGATTGGCGCAGAGGCGGTGACTTGCGCGTGAATTAGATTAAAGGGAGATGCGGCTTGCGCTGCATCTACCGTACTCTCTCCTCCTCCTCCACCACCTCGACCCAGTATCAGACCAAGTCAAGAAAGACCAGAGGTAGGAGAGGGCGCAGGTAGTTGGCGCGGCCGGGGCCGCCATTAAGCGTGCCGCCGTACCTGGCTCGGATCCCACGGAGTGGGAATGCCATAGAGAACACATTGCAGCCAAACTCTTAGTTCACGAGTTGGCCACTCTGCACAAACACACACTGAGCTGATTGTCCAGTCCGAGTTATCACATCAAGCCATGGCGGTTAGCGTACTTTGATAGTCTCAGACTCGCATCACCGATGCAAGACACCAGCACCTTTGCTCATTAAGCAAGCGGTGGCATGGCCGATATGGCACTGATGTTTGTCAAGAATTGCAGGCAGCTTACGTACTCCGGATCAGTAAAGACCGTCGAGGCTACATCGACCGTCCCCAGCCTCCTGATGAGAATGAAGTATAGTAATTCAGAAGCAATCGATCTGCAGGCTCACTTCATTTTCGAGCAGAGAATGGAGGCGTAGAGACTGGAGGCCGATAAACCCACGGATTGACTCAGGAAGCGTGCTGCCTGGCGTTGATCGCCCTTACCCAACCAGCGCAGCCCCAGCAGCTGACAAATCGGCCGAAGAAGACTCGGTACCGGTAGACTGGAGAGCTGGGAGTAGGCTTGGTAGAGGCGATCAGTCAGAACATCCTGTTTGCGTGCCAACTCAGCCAGCCAACCGGGAGTAGCAGCGTCAAGGTCTCTAACTGCCGCCTCTGACGGTGGCGGACTCCCGGCTTTCGTGCGTGAAGCTGCAGCTGCCCATCGGGAGCCCAGGCGCAGGTTCATTGGCCGAGGCGGCTGTGCGGAGCGGGATGGACAGTGTTCCGCCTCCTCCTCCGCCAGTTCGTGGTTTGGTGGGTGTTGTTGCCGGCGCCGATGGCTGGTGCTTTTCAAATTGCGGGCAGCAGCAATAGCGTGCCGCAGGGAGCTAGTCTTGGGTTCGACCGGTTCCGGATCCTTAAAAAGACACAATTTCGGCGGATCTGCCTACAAAAACAATGGCGTTGTGTTTACTTAAACGGCAGCAGGCATGAAAAAGGCATTAAAACGATTCGACGCCTAGAGTGCCTGAGGTAAACAAAGAGCGACCTTCGTTGACGAACGCTCACCGATCGCTAATGGAACTCACTCGTCCCGTTATGTCTTGGGGCGCACTCTCGAGCCCCGCCAGCAGCCACACAGCGGTAAGTATCAAAAGCAGAGAACATTGCCGGCAAAGGCCAGGGAGACTGATAAACAGGTCGCGGGTCCGAGCACCGGGTGGTGCATCATCTGGGGTTGAGTATGACTGTCTGGTGACGGTTAGTGAGCCAGAAATGGCCACTCCAAAGAGCGATTATCTAAATTGGCAGATATTGGTAGGGCTTTTGAGTGACCCCTTGCAGCTAGTTCAGTAATGCTAATTAAAAAGAAACAAAAGAAGCTGGTTTGAGTGCTCAAGTATAATATTCACTGCCGGAAACGCCCTCTTACGGGCTGGGAGGTTCAAATGACGATTTCTGAGTCAACTGTCACAAGCCGGTCGAACAATATTTCAAGTGCAGAAGGTCTGAATTTGGAATACTAGCGTATCCAGTCTTGTTACCGTTGGACGCTATGCCTAAGTGATGCTGATGAAGCGTGGGTCTATTTAAAAAGTTATCGGTTAATTAGCAAAGTCGTGAAAGTAGAATATAATTATGAAAGTGGTTCACTTCGCACCCAGGCAGAAACGTAGGTTCGTTAGAGAAATACTCGGTTAATTATCAACTGTAATACAATTATGCTAACGGTGATGATAGCAGCACCTTTTGGACGATGTAAGAGGTGTTCGTAGTAGTAGTAGTAGTATTAGTAGTAGTAGTAGTAGTAGTAGTAGTAGTAGTAGTGGTAGTAGTAGTGGTAGTAGTAGTGAGGAGGGTGGTAATGACGATGATTATGATGAGGAGGATGGGGAGAGGGGACGACGACTAGGATGATCTTGATGCTACTGCAGCCCTTGGCGGCGGTGGTGGTGATAGAGGGGGTGGTGGTGATGATTTGAGCCTGGACTCTTAGCTTGCGCAAGATCCCTATCGAAGGTGGACGCTAACCTTGCGGGCCGTAGACGGGGCGGTATCACGGAGGATTTGAAGGCTTCGTGTCGGCTTTAATGAGGCGGACCGGGAGTCAACGGAGCCAAAAGTTGATCCATTGGTTTGTTTGAGAGGTGCGAAGAGAGAACAGAGGCTGGAAGCCCGAGGCGTGCAGGAGGGTTGGTCCACGAAGGAACCAGTCGCCTGTGCGGCTTCCGACGGTGGTGGTGACTTTTGCGCCCGTCGAGAACGTACCGACAGGGGCGTAGCAAACACGTCTCCAGGGAGTCGGGCAACTGTTGGAGAGAACGGGAATAATTTCACTGCAACTCCTGGAGAAGTAGTAAAAATGCGTAAATGCGATTTTAAAATCAAACGGCAAAGAATGGCGTTCGCTGACCTGCTCCAGAGCCAACAGAGGCGATAACAAGCAGCGACTAGAAATCCATAATCGAGGAGTTCTGATCGAAAATTACGGCGGCAGGATCGAAAGCACAGGACGAGAGAGCACGTCTACGCGTGCCACTTATGTCACACGATGAACCGGGTTTTCACAGAAACAAGGCGGCCCGGCTCCCATCTGAGTCGGAGTACCTTACAGGCCGCACTGAGAATGATCTATTGTAGCCTGAGTGCATCTTGGAAGGATCGAGTGACCCCGCTTAGTCAGCAGCCTTCCAAGCCACAGCTTTTAGCCCGTCTTCAGCGTTGACCTCTTTCGCCTATGCCCCAGTCCAAGCTGGTCCAACATCTGGTGCGGGGATTGAACGTAGGTGAATGGCGCAGCGTGCCACCACACCCTAATCTCATGCCTGGCATTTGCTATGAAATATGCAGCCAACGTAACGTATGTCCTGACCGAATCTGGCCCCCTTGAGGGGTCAGCGCATCTCCTGCGCGGACTAATGGCGATTAAATACGCCGATAGGGTAGATTGCCTAACGCATGAAATGTCATGCTCAAAATTTAAGGTTGGAGTGTAACACACAGTTGAGGTGCTAAATTTTCTTTGTAACACTGATTTGAGGTGCATAAAACTGCTTACTAAAGAGTTCGTTTCAGATCTGGTTATTGAAGGGAAGACTGGGCCAAATGGAGGTAAATCCGACAATTCTTGATTTCCAGGGGTTTTCCTATGTTACTGCACCCTCCGGACCAACCCCTCTTGCTTGTGTGCGTTATACTATAAACGAATATGGAGCGATGGAGCGGCCACCTGGTAAGAATGGACCACGAGCGACTACCCAAATGACTTTTCTACGGAGATGTCGCTACGGGTTCTCGTCGGCAGGGAGGTCAAAAACGACGCTACAAGGACACTTTGAAGAAATCGCTGAAGCAACTGCAAATCAACTCGGCGATCTGGGAGGACCTCGCACAGGATATACCGGCATGGAGAAGATAAGTGAAGACTGGTTCAGCAATCTATGAGGCCAACCGGATCGCCGCCGCCAAGGCCAAAAGAGCGGCACGAAAGTCACCAGCGCCCCGGACCAACACGGCCAATGCCCAGGCCCTGCCAACATGCCCGCGCTGTCAACGCATCTTCCGCGCGCGAATCAGCCTGGTTGGACATCTTCGGACGCAATGCACCAACAACCAGACAATTTCAATTTCTACGTCAAATTCTGCCAACCATCCTTCAGACTCCCCCACCCTCACTCCTGGCATCAATTCCATTACTCCTATCATCATAGAGACCACATCCCAATGCTCATCACCTATTATCTCCACCACCGCCGCCGCCGCCACCACCAGCAGCGATGGGGACTCTCCTAAACTGTCCTCATTACGACCACACATTCACCTCACACATCGGCCTGGTCGGTCACTTGCGAATCCATCGTACAGAGACTGGTGAACCAGTGACGGGAGCACTAACCCACAGCAGAGATTTCCGCCTCCACGGCCCTCACTGTCCTCGCGCATTCGCTCATCGCATGGGCCTATTCGGTCACATGCGCATCCATGACAGCGGAATTCACCACAATGCCGACAACACCGACACACCATGCACACCCCGCGCTCCTGCCATTCTTAGCGCCCTGACACCCTTACTACCATAAATGACATCCCCCCCAGCCTCTACCGATTTCTCCTGCCCACACTGCGCCCGCAACTTCAACTCACGCATCGGCCTGGTCGGTCACCTGCGAATCCATCGCACGGAGGCTGGTGAACCAGTGCCTGGGGCTCCGACATACAGTCGACGCGCCCACCTTCACTGCCCTCACTGCTCCCGCACATTTACACACCGCATGGGCCTATTAGGACACATGCTCCTTCACGACAACCTCCGATTAACCACCGGAGGTTTAGCTACATCAGCACACACTACCTACACCAATACATCGACAACACCCTCACAATCACCATTTACCAGAGTATATCACGGTTTCCTAGAAACCGTGGCTGGGAAGTCTGCCAAACTGACGCTTCCACCAGACCACGCCGTCGGCTCAGTATATGTGCTGTGTGTGTCGAGTGGCTGACCAGTGGACTAGGAGTCAGACGTCGATGGCTCTTCTATATCCCCTGAGTAAGTGAATCCTGGTGTGTGCGTTATGGGGGCCAGGTCGTGCTGTGGCGCGCGAAGACGGGTACGCCGATCCGTCAGCCAATGCGCCCACTCCCACATCAGGCAACTGAACGGCTCGGACAGTGTCTGATGGTGGGGGTTAGGGAGAGAGTGAGGTCGACAGCTCAGCGCATGTTCCTCACTATAAACAATCTGACGCGCTTAAAACTATCGCGGTGCGCTAAAAGCCGTGGCTTGGAAGGTTGGCAACTGACGGTATAACTGGACCGCGTGATCAGCCCAATTTTTGTTTTGTGTGGAGTGGCTGACTGGCGGACTGAGAGTCAGGTTGCAATGGCTCCTTCTTAATGTGGCCTTTAGGGCAATCCCACTCCGTGGGATCCGAGTCAGGTGTGGTGGTACGCCCAGGGGCGGCTCCGGCCACGCCAGCCACCTGCGCCCTCTCCCATCTCCGGTCTTCTTGACTCTGTCTTGACACCGGGCTCAGGTGAGGGAGGAGGAGAGAGTGCGGTAGCTGCAGCGCAAGGCTACTATCACATAAAACTAATTCACGCGCAAGTCACCGTCCCTGTACCACCTGGTGTGGAGCATACGGTGGACCTCGTCGAAATCGACGGTCGAACTGCCATAAACGAATATTAATATAAGCTAGAAACTTTTTTAATATATCCTTTCAGAGAATGGAAAATTTGATCTTGAACTCACGAAAATCAGGTAAATACAGGTATGAGAAATCGCATTGTTTTCGGAAAAACAAGCCCGGATTTATTTTAAAAATTGCGTTTTGCAATTTGTGACGTCTTGTGCCGAAAAACTCAGTAATAATCTTATTTGAGCGTACTTTGTTTTACTAAACCGATAATTGGGACTGTAAACAAGCCTTTATACGAAAAGCCGCGTAGTGCCGTCATTTTTATCTGTCACGAAGTATTCGAAAGATGTTCAGGACAATATCTATCTGCAGTTGACTATGAACGAATACGGAAACTCTCAGCAGAAAGATTGTCAAGTGAGTCGTTAGCTAGTATTTCCGATATCAGTAAGGTCACTCTGTGGCGCATTCTTAATGATCGAACCGTGCCTAGAAGTTGGCAGGGCGGACCAAAACGGTCTTCAAGTAAGCAGGACGACAATGTTATTCGTCCTACACTTAAAATTATCATCATATTCCCATTGTGACCATTAACAGGGCACATCTGCCGATGTTCTCTATGACCATAATCAGGAAGAGGATGCAGGAATTAGAACTGCACCAGGCACATGCCACAATCAGACCATTTTAAAGTAAGAAACTTATTATAGAACGTCTGCAGGCAGAGCATTCTAGGCCTCAACCAGGCAATTCGTACTTCGTTGATATTCCAGAGAAGCACGATTTTCTAAGAACAAAGATGCGCTTTCGTCGAACGTCAGCATAATGCGCTGACTCGTTGGGGTTATACCCAGTAGGAGAAAGGTAACGAAACACAGCAGCATTTATTTATGAAGCCGATGTTATTGACGTATTTTCAGTCACACTTGTATTTGTTCTAACTTGATGACAGTAAGAATAGCGGGATGCTGGCCACGTCCTGCATAATAAGGACAAAACGTTGAGAGGCATCTAACTGGATGTTCCGAAAATTGAACTTTTTTCGATCGGGCTCAAAAACCTCTATAATGTGCTCTCCAAATTTCTAACCCAAAATCCGAGAAAAGTCTGCTCGAATCGGCCATCCCTATTTACATCTGCCCCACCGGATCTGGGCTATAAAAATGTCGCGGAGAAAAGTGCCACGAAACAAGGAAACCTGCCATAGTCTAGCAGCTGATAAAAGTCTTCGCATGCTGGCAACAAGGTGTCTCATCCTAAACGGCAGAACGTAAGAAGAAATAATAGGAACGCTGACAAATACCTTAATGCTAAGTCTATCTGCAGAACTTGTTCTACAAGAGCTGGAAAAGTTCGCTTTCAACCACTACGAAGCCTCGTTAGAGCGCCGATACGTAGACGACACCTTGGCTATAATTGATAATGAACTTACTGCCACGGTGTATTGAAAAACGACTAGCGCAACCCAGATCCTTAGCTATCATATCAACTACTTGATGATGCACAAACGCGACTGTGGTAGGGCGCTCTTCCAACGAGTAAAAACGAACTGCAGCGAACTAGAGAGGGATGAGAAAATAACCTACGATATCTCCGAAACCGAGTAGCAGATGCCTCCGTGCGCGCCCACGAAGGATCGACGGAAATGAGTCAGAAGAATGCATCGCCGCGGAGTCTGGCGTAGATACCACCCATAGTGCGCGAGCTACCATGCGTACCACAGCCTTGCAGATCAAGGACCGACTGGAAGCAAATGAACTATCGACGGTAATTCATGCCAAACCAGGCCATGACTACTGTCCTTGCCCGTATACACGTCATACGGCGCGACGACTCAGCTCACAAATACTCGAACACCAATAGGCCCTTTGGAAAAGCGACTCGCTATCTTGAGTCGCTACCCTCCACCGCCACGAATTCGCCTTCGCGAGCAGGCAGATGACGGCGTGGGCCAACAAAAGATGGGACAAGAAACGCTGCAGGCCGGGGGTCTCTGACACCAGTTCGAGCGTCATAATCCGACGATGTCCACCGTATGCTCCACAGGGTGCAGGGACGGTGACTTGTGCGCAAATTAGTTTTAAGTGATAGTAGCCTTGCGCTGCAGCTACCGCACTCTCTCTTCCCCTACCCGTCTGTGCCCAGGGTCAAGACATAGTCAAGAAGACAGGAGGCGGGGTCAGGCGGAGGTGAATCACATCCCACCAAAGTCATAAAATGACAACAGTGGGTGGTACGGCAAGAGTCGGCCCGGTTAGATGGCACATAATCAGACGTGTTATCACGTGGTCCAGTTCCCAGCCGTGGACGCACACGGTCACCGCTCCGTGAGACCACGGTGAGATTGACACGAACGCAGACCGACCCTTCCCCCCACTGGCAAACCCACTGCATTCAGCTGTTATTGCACTCTCATAGTCTCTAAAGGTGAACTCTTGAACGAGTGCGAGGGCTGATTGTGTATCCCTCTCGCTCTTTCCAACAAGAACCCGGGGGACTCATAGATTCGCCTCGAGAGGTACTTTTTGCTGACTGTCTTGCTTGAATAAAAACGTAGAGGGCGACTGTTATCGATCTGGCCTGACTGCCGGACGGAGGTATACGCACTCTGTTCTAACCGTGAGCTCCGCTCCAGAACCTCAAGGAGACATATAACGGAGACACCCGGAATTTAACCGAATGCATTGGGGTCACTTTCGATCAGATCCAGGATGGAGATGGCTTAAGCGCGTTTCGGTGACTTTGCCCCCTACACTGCCGACATCTCGGCGGCAACAGTCACCGCAACGCGTCTCCCTCACGCTTTACGTCGGTACCCCCCTCTCCCCTGCAGTTGCCCACAGCGCTGCACTCTTCATCGGTTATTCACCTGTTGTGACGGTGTCACCTCCCCATCAAGACAGACCATTAACTTGTTATAATTCATCCCGTTTTCATACACTAACCATTTCTGGGTATGGATTAAATGTATGGTCCCCCTAAACAGGGCCTGCGACCAAGACCCGTCCGCAATACAGGTGGCTTTGTGCCAAACTCCCAGGAAATCCGGGTTAGGGTTAAGTTTAGGGTAAATGCTAACTGTAGTGTTTGGGTTTCGGGTTCGATTAAGAATACGGCTACTGTTTAGGTTCCTCTTTCGTACTGCCTAAGTCTTCTTCTATCGCGCTCGTCTCGAAGAGTGTTGTGGGATGTCTAATAATCTTTTTCGCCTAATCTGCACCATGAATTATCCGTTCTACATTACCCTGACTGTGTTTATAACGGACGTTATATAGGCGATCATATAGCGACTAGCAGTAAGAGTCGGGAACTTTACTTAGATCAGCCCGGATGGGTAGAACACTCGTTGATAATACCATTAAGTATAACTTCCAAAACAACCATCTGTCTCTCCCTATCTACTTGAAGGGAACTGCCGCGCTTGGGTTCAAATGTCTGTATGCGTCGCCTCACAAGTGGGTAGGGGGGGAAGGGTTGAGAGAAGGGGGGTGGGGAGGCAGACAGACAGACAGCAGGAGAGAGTCGGAATGAAGTGACAATCCGCCAAGGTACTTACACTTTGTTTCCAAAGAAGCCGACTGTTCGCGTTGTCTGCTGGAACGAGTCCTCAGCGAAGAGCTGGGTGCCGGATCGACCAGGCCCTCTGAGAGGGCGATATCGGCCAGACGTTGGGGAGCGTTGGGGACGCGATCAAGAGTGCGCCCCTGGGGCTTCTCCGCACAGTCAGGGTCTAGTGGTTTGACTACCGGAGTGCGGAAACAGAGGCCAGCCAGCTGGCTGCGGCCAGCGCGACCCGCCTTGGTAGACGGAGCGCGGGGCGCCGTCCTGGTGGTTGAAGCGACAACCACGGACGGCGGAGTCAGACTGCAGTCGGCAATAGCAGCTGCCAAGTCATCCACCCTTGGGGGCGACTCTGGAGGTCGTGCAGGCTGCTGTAACGGAGACAAATGAAACGGTCTACAAAAATTTCTGAACCCTTAAAATAGTCTGGACTTTCGACTATGGTACAGACCAAACAGCAGGAGGAATTGACTGAAAGCTTCGGGTGCAACTAAATGCATACAAGCATCCAGAGAATGAAATATGCACAATACGAAAGCAGTGATCGTTACAAACGGCGAAATTCAGGCAGCCCGCTACTGCAGTTAAAGCGGATTACAATTCCACTTGAACAATTTTTATATTCAAAGATATGCTTATGGGCCTAAAACAGAGTTTAATGGGAATACTGCACACCACGAGGGGATAAAGACTGGTAGATCTTCTCACGAGGCCATCTGCAAATTTTTCATCGCAGTTGTCTGCAAAGGCAACTAATTACTTTTTTGAATCCAGAAAGGACACAGGGCACCGACTGGGTACCTCAAAGAAAAACAAAACAAAACGTGGAAGGCGCGGTTTTAGGTACACATAAGGTGACAGATCTGAAGCAGATAATGCACTAAAACTCGGTAAAATACCCACGAAAACACTTGGATGAAACATAGAAAATCACCACAACCTGTTTCACACAACGTGGTATGTGCGTTGTAGATTGACCATCTTTTCAGCTAGCAACATCGATAGCATGCACAATGTGTAAGTAGAGTCCAGATACGTAATTACTAACCATACTGACAGCACAGATACCAACTAGAAGCACTTCGTCGGTGGTTCCCCCAGTGTCCCTGGTAGTCTTCTGGTGGATTCTAGATTGATTGTTTAGGAAATCCTGCCTGGGCAGCCAGCTTACTGTATCAGAATTAGTGGATTCCATACGTCGCAGTAGGCTGGGCAGGTAACTTGACCCAAGTGTGATTAAAATCACGGCTCCCCGTGGGGCCTCGTAGCTCAGTTGGCTAGAGCGTTGGCTGTACTAAAGCCTTCTCCTTGCTGGCGTGGGTTCGAATCCCACCGAGGCCGCCAAGCTGTTCACAAGTGGGTCGAAGGAATTATTCAAATCTGCAAGAATCCTCTTCTAATTAATTGTGCCTGGTAGTCATCTGGTGGATACTAGATTGATTGCTTAGGAAATGCTGCTTGGGCAGTCAGCGTACTGTATCAGAAGTGGTGGATTCCATACGTTGCAGTAGGCTGGGCAGGAATCGTGACACAAGTATGATTAAACACACGGCTCCCGGTGGGGACCTCGTAGCTGAGCTGGTTTTAATAAAGCCTTTCCCTTACTGGCATGGGCTCAAATCCCATAAAAGCCACCGAGTTCTTCACAAATGCAAAAATATTAATTACGTATTTGTATATTTACGACTGCCTATTGGCAGTCTGTGAAAATTACGCGGTAGCTGATGAATTTCAGCTCAAATGTTGGACCGAGCCTGAAAAGGTTTGTTCCGAAGGATTTATTCTAAGTTCACACATTAATTGCCTCGGAAATTAAACAAGGTAAGTAGAATCCATAAGTTTTCTAAAACAGCTGACCAAAATTGCAGTCTCTAAGCATTTACGTTTTCCTTAAAGTGAATCTGATGGCATTCTCACCTATGTGAAATCCAAGACCCCTGGTACATGCTGATTTAGGAACGTGTGTCAAGGGTAGGCTAGCTTTAATAGGGTTGCCAGCTACTGCACCCACGTCAACCTCCAGTCCTGTCATCGGAGCAAAGTGGGTACAAGGGGTGAAAGAGTGCGATAGATGCAGCGCAAGCCTTATACACGGTAAAAAATGTTCACACGCAAGTCACACCTGTGGTGGCGAGGGTCGTGACTTGTGACGATAGAACTGCCAAAGTCTTTTAAACGAAAAATGGAAACATATCGGCTTGCAAAGAGCTCGCCAACCACGGACTTTCAGACTTAGTGTTAGTATAGCGTTAACCCTAGTTTCACTCAGAAGACCATGTAGCGAGCATACGCGTGCTTTCAATAAATTCTCATCTGGCCAGTACATTTACATGGGAACGGGGTACTACAAGCTGAAACATGCGATCAATAATGTTCGTCTCGTCATGCAAGTGAGTCGTGTGAATGGGGGGGGGGAGGTTGAGATAAGAGACAACTGGTTGAATAGCGGTGAGGGTTTGGTGGAACCGTTCACGGGGGGAGGGGAGGGGAGGGGGAGAAGAGACAGCGTGGAATGCATGTAGTTTAGCCGTCGTTGGCCATGTCAAGCGCGGAGCTTGTAGCCGGTTGTTTTGTGCGCACAAGACCGGCCAGTCTGTTGGATAAGTAAGACGGGGGAACGATTTTAGCCATTATGGTAATCTGCACGGAAGATTTCACGGTAACTGGAAACTTTGTGAAATTTTAGAGCTAGATTATCTCTGCAGCATCAGAATGGCACTGGAAGAAGCGCCGAAGCCTACTGGTAGATCAGCAAATACTGTGGTTGACCGGTGCAATTACTGCCTCCAGCTAGGAGGGGAAAGCTGAATTGAATTCCAGAAAACTCAATACAAATCGACATAAAGACGGACCCTGGCGGATGGAGTTTAGTCGAGCTCTATCTGTGTCAACTCCAGCGAGACGGCGGTAGTGTTGGCGCCGAAACAAGACGTTTACCCACCCAGCTTTTCGGAAGCACATGAACCCGTCATCAATGGATATAAGTGTACCACCGCTGGCGTGGGTTAGAATCCCACCGAGGTTGATTGATAATTCCGAGTATAAACGGGTCCTCAACAACCGCCGGGGTGTTTTAGAGGTTGTCTCTTCCGGCGCTTTGGATCGCTAGAATCTCATAGACAGTTCGATCATAGGTTTCGACTAGATTCATCGTGTGCTGTACAGCAAAGTGGCGCACAAACTGTGACTTGCGCATGAATAAGATTGTAGTGGGAAAAGACATGCGATGTATCTAGCGCACGTTCTCCTCCTCCCCAAACTGGGCCCAGTGTCATGATCAAGTTGAAAAGACCGGAGGCGGGAGAGGGCGCAGGTGGCTGGCACGGTCGGAGCCGGCACTAATCGTGTCGCCACACCTGGCTCGGATCCCACGGAGTGGGAATGCCATGAAGGCTACATTAAGAACGAGCAAGCGCAATCTGAATCTCAGTCCGCCGGTCAGCAACTCCGCCCGAACACACACACACACACACTGAGCTGACCGCGCGCTCCGAGTTATCCCGTCAGTTGGCAACCTTCCAAGCCACGGCTTTTAGCATTCCGTGATAGCTTCAAGCGTGTCAGTGAGGAAAGTGCGTTGAGCCGTTGACCTCATTCCTTTTCCAGACCCAAGTCACCGCCCGAGCCGGTCAGTTGTCTGGTGCGGAACTGCGCGCATCTAGACCTACGCGGTTTGTCTAACTCTTGTTACTTCTGGTCTTCCTGGTACTAATACGAGCACCTGCTCACTCAGTGACGGGAATTAAAAACAGACATTATAAGAGCAGTCTCGTAGGCACATCGCATTAGCCTTCTCTTTACTTTTCAACAAACCCCTGCTGAAAAGCGTCTTTTATCACCAAGGAACTTACCCCTACCAGGCACTCATTGGGAGGCAGCAGCGGTGACAGCGGCGTCACTGTCGCTCTCACTGACGGCAGCAGAGCAGGAAGATAGTGATCCGTGCAGAGGATTTCTTCGCGAACCAAAGTCGTGACATCCTCCAACCACCGCCATAGCGAACCATAAAGGATCCTTGCGGCACAAGTCTCGGCACTCAGAAGACCCGGTCTCGACTGCAGTGTGTCGCCGCTTTCACGGGCAACCCCACCAGCGACATGAGAGCTCGATTCAATGACAGCTGTCAGTGCGGCTGAGGAGGGGAAACCGGTCGGCAGACAGCCAGTCGCGCAGGTGAGCTGCATCGTAGACTTCACTGGTGACGTGGGAAAGTGGGTTGAGAGGCCACCTGCCGCCGCGTTGAGCAGTGGATTCCTTGCCATACTGATGTCGTCTTGATCAGCATCTTCATCATCAGCGCCATCGTGAAAGCCGAGGGCGCCGGAGCGTGGGTGGGTAGAGCCGGTAAGGGCAGTCGTCTGTAGTCGACGGGTCCGCAGGAAACTGGACTCCTCGAGAGCCTGTTTGGAGCGGGATCGGTTACCTGTCTTGGTTGGATCGGGTGCGGGCCGAGTACGCAGGATTTCGGTCAACGGGGTCTTAGAGCAGCAGATGTGATTGAGCTGACTCAATCTCAGATCAAATGCCCACTTGCGCTGTGCCAGAAGGTCCGTATAAGCCATCAGAGAGAGGGCTGTTTGTGCACTGGAAACAAGAAAAAAAATCGGTCGCTGGTGACGAGATTTGAAAACCAACACGGAAGTGAGAAGATAGGATTTATAAATTCGGATAATTATAATCAACGATAAGTGGGTGACCTCCGTGAGCTTAGTCGGAAGACAGATAGCAGCATTAGTAACACGCTGGCAGTTCAACAATCGCGAACAACGATGTCCGCCCTGGGCACCACGGGGTGTGCGAAGCAACTGTGACTTGTGCGTAAAAATACGGTCAGGCAGAAACTTTGTACTGATTTTTTTTACTCGAAGGGTAGAAGGGAACTTAAATGATCTCTCTGAACCAGTCGTGAAGGCTACGTCCCTTCAGTTCTTCAAGAAACGCTTGGCTGACTACAGTAGATTGTCTAGCTCATCAAATGTCTATATCAGAATTTGAGGTAGTAGCATGGCAGGCATTTTAAGGTGTTATTTTTGTTTGTTGTATTGAATCGATGCATAAAAAGCTGTTAAATAATTAAGCATTCACTTCAGATATGTTTATTGATGGGAAAAAAGGAGCTACATGGGGCAAAATCCAGAAATTTTCCTACTCTACTAAAAGCTACGGAATAAAGCAGTATGCTTTTGTGCGCAGTAATATGAATGAAAATTAATATAAGCCGGAAAAATTTGGCACATTGCCCTTCGGAGAATCGAAAGATTTGTTTTGTTTTCACAAAAACCAGGTGAATGCTGGTTTGAGAGATCACATTGTTTTCGGAATAACGAAGACAGATTTAGTTCAAAAAAATTAAGCTTTGCAAATTTATGACGTTTTGTACCAAAAAGCTCTGTAATAAACATTTGTAAATGTACTTTGTTTTACCACACCGGTAATGAGGACCTTAAACGCACATATATACGAGACGCGAGGATACACCGCCACTTTTCGCTGTCACTGCGTACGCGAAGCCTGTCAAGACAATTTCGGTTTGCAGTTGACGATAAATGAATAAGGAAGCTTGAAACGGAAAGGGCAGAAAACTGACATTTTATCGAAATATTTTAATATATAGTCGGCCAATCTCTTGTGCGTTTGAAATCTTAGAAGTAGACTGAGAAGTAAGCAAATATATATCGAAAAACGCTCCAATAGAAAAAGAGAAGTGAATTCTTTAATTTTCCGCAGAAATAGTACCCCTACTTTTCAGCGAGGTCGAAAAACCGGTCAAACGTGCCAGTTTTTCCTTGATTTCATCTTGGAAAAACGTTAAGTACGCAGACATTTCACAGCAAATCATCTGATTGAAGCGCTTTTTAAAAAATTTAACTTATTATAGAACGTTTTTAACTAATTATAGGCATATAATTTCCCAGCTTTGGTTGTGAACGTTCATTTTTCACGTCAGACGGCCATCTGGATTAGAAAGAATGTCCAAAAAGTCACTACTTCGGTAAATGCTTTTAATAAATATCTTATTTTGAAGGTTTTACTAAACACATCGAACGGAATGTACATTTATGAGCAGTCGACTGAAGACACTGAAAATCGTAACGAATTCACCCCATTTGCAAAGACGATCTGAAACTCATCGTAATAGAAAACCCGAAATAGTTCTACAGAAATTTAACAATAGAATAGTCATCTTTATATACACGAAATGGTACGTTTACGATTGTAACATACGATTCTATTTAAATTTATTAGTCAGTGACCAGCCGGTGAACATGTGAGCTTATGAAATATTATATTCATGTGACGTCCCTATCGGAACAATCAAGCGAAAATCTGTTTGCCTTGGCCAAACGCATATAATAAAATGTATAAACGGAAGAAAAACCGCCAATTCTCGTGAAACGGTGTTGGAATATACACTCGCGTGTTAGGCTGCTTGATGACGGCCATACTTTACGTTGCGCTTAATCTAGATGAATATGTATGTGCAACACTAAAAAAGGCTATTTTCAAAATTAATTCAACTTTTTATGATTTATTCACTCATTTAATTGCATGGACAGGCTTCCTATACATTTAAAACTTCAGTTTACTCAACAAGGTCAATTTTTAACCCTTTTTATAATTAACTTTTTTAAAAAAAAGTATTTCTAGACAATGTAATATTAATTTGTAAACAATAATAAGCCTTATTTTTCCTAACGATCGATTCTTTATTGACGTAAAACGTTGGGGACGCAGCGTGCGCTGATTTCATGAGTCAGGACAGCTACTGTATATGAGTCCCCCTGTTTTACCTCGACAGTCTGAATCTGACTTATATCCCGTGAACCGCAGAAATATCTGTAAAACATATTACTCAAATCATACAAGTAGTATTTTAATAGTTATACTTTTGCTTTCTGCATTTGCCGCAGTATCAAACGAACTGGCATGCACAAAATAGGGTTTTCAAAGGCATTGCTTATCATCCTTACCAAATAAACTGAATAAACTAAGTGATGGCAGTCTTGCGCCCAGCATCTGCCGCACTCTCTCATATCTAACCCGCGTGGGCCCGATAACAAACCTTAGTCAGGACGACCAGAGGCGAAGTCAGGCACAGTGGCTGATACAACCAAAGAATCCATCTACGCGTACCACACACACGACTTGATCCGCGCATGATATACTAGCTTTTCACAGAAACAAGATGTGGTCCACTAGTATCTTATCAGAGTGGGAGTGGCATGCAGGACATATTAAGAAGGAACCATTATACCCCGCCTCACCGTCCTGAGAGGAGTTAGTTGCCCCGTGTAGGTTTAAACAAATAATCGACCCTCTAGACGTTTATCAGTCTGATCCAGCCGAGCCCAGGGTGATGGCCGGGAGTAGTCTAACTGGTGCTGACAGAGAAGCTAGGAGCAAAGTTTTTTTTCATTTCACGTCTACCTGATTGGGCAGAAGACTGATAAATTAGGAGATACTCGATTGTGAAGCTAGAAATTAGGCAAGCACAACATGACCAACATCCGATTTTCAGGAACTGTCTGATGCACACATACCAGGATGGGATGTGAAAGCGCTGAGCGACGCGCAGAAGCTCAAGTTGGTAGGCACGAGCCTCCTTCACAGTGCCTAACAGCGTGTACAACTCCGCAACCTGCATTGACCCTTCGAGCAGCAGACGCGTACCAAGCCACAAGTTGACAAGATCACCATCTAAATGAAAAAAGTGGGCGGGGAACGGCAGGAATATAGAGATAAATGAAAAAAATCCGACGTAAATAGAGAAACACGGCAGAAACGGATGGTAGTAGTAGTAGTAGTAGTAGTAGTAGTAGTAGTAGTAGTAGTAGTAGTAGTAGTAGTAGTAGTAGTAGAAGTAGTAACAGTAGTAGTAGTAGTAGTAGTAGAAGTAGTAGTAGTAGTAGTAGTAGTAGTAGTAGTAGTAGTTGTGGTAGTAGTAATAGTAGTAGTAGTAGTGGTAGTAGTAGTAGTAGAAGTAGTAGTAGTAGTAGTAGTAGTAGTGGTAGTAGTAGTAGTAGTAGTAGTAGTAGTAGTAGTAGTAGTAGTAGTAGTAGTAGTAGTAGTAGTAGTAGTAGTAGTAGTAGTAGTAGTAGTAGTAGTGATAATTATGAGGAGGAGGAGGAGGAAGAGGAGGAGAATGAGTGGTGTGTCAGAGGAGTGCCCAGCGGCAGCGACATCAGCAAAAGGATGAACGCCTACCTGAGACCTGATTTCCAAGCCAAAACGCGGCCTTAGATTCGGCGTCTTTGGTTGGCAGGGAGTCGGGTGGCTTGTTCTCCTTCTCAGCTTGGTCGTTGCTCTGCCCTCGGCCTGCCTTTTGTTCGCAGTGTGACAGCATGAAACGCACCAGTGTGCGCCCATGCAGGCGCACATTGATGGCTGCAAACAGCGGACAGACGTTGGGTTCACTGTCTTCGCTGACGGTTCGGATGACAGGAGCACCCGAGGAGCACCGTGCCCGAAGGCGAAGCCAGTAGACAAAACCGCGGCAGTAGACGGCTGCCCAGCATTTGCTGTCTAGGAAATCTTGATGTCGAGTTAGCACCAAGTCCAGACGGGCGTCGATTGCATGCCACTGAGAAGAAATATGCAGGCTATGTTTAAAAAAGCGGGCATACGTGCAGTATAGGTAGGCAGCGGTATTCTACGAGGGGTAGGCAGCGGGGAACCTTGCATAAAATAATTACAGTGACGGGGAGTCGCAAAGCAGGTGCCTCAATCTCCTACACTGCGTAGGTAATACTGGAAGAGAGGTTGGGAGGCCATAATTGATCAGGCATTTCACCCTCCTTTTAAGAGCACTGCACTTAATGGTTCACATTTTGAGATTAACCATATTTAACGTACTCTGATAGTATAGTAGCTATAAAGGAGTAAACTACTGCGGCGTGGATCAGGGATCAAGTTACCGCGCCAGTTACCAGTCTTCAAAGTCACGACTTTTGACATGATGTCCTGAGTTAACTTCGAGGTCCCCGATTAACCTGACTTCCAAACTGATGGTATCTCAGATGTCGTGGGTGAGGAAAGTGTCCTTAAGTCAAAAAGCCCTAGAACTTTGCTAGACATATAGAATTTCCCAGAGGTTGTCAGGCGAACAGTACTTATGGGCGCGATTGACGTACGGTCAACCGACAGTTTGGTCGGCGTTAACAGCGATGTCTACCGTGCGCCCCACATAAGGAAGGGCGCAGGGACGATGACTTGCGCAGCATCTACGACGCTCTTTTATCCCTCACCCACCTGGGGTCGGTGTCAAGATAGAGTAAAAAAGACTGTTGGCATGAGCGAACACAGGTGGCTGACGCGGCGTGAACCTGCACCTAGGCGTGCCATCGCACCAGTCTCCCATGTGTGGCCCTTGATATGGGTGCGCATATTGAATAACGCCAGCGATGCACTGATCTGACATCCTCCTGTTTGTCCAGTGCATTTAGCGTGTGGCTCGTTTTGGAGGGCACGCTAGTCACGTGGCACTGAAAGGATGCAGGGCGGCAAACTGGCGGCAGCAGCCCTTATTTGGGTGTGTGTGTGCCCCCTAAAGGGGCCGAGCGGTTAATGCACTGGACAAACACGGGGGTAACTCAGGAGCAAACGATCGGAACGGATGACGGCGCTAGTCGGTCGGGAACTAGCGCGCTACGAGGTATGTTTTGATTCTCTCAGCGAGACCCGATTTTCCGAGCAGGGTCAATTGGAGGAGGTGGGTGCCAGTCACACTTTTTCTGAAGCGGCCAGTCAAAGGCAGAGCGATGCGGAGCTTGTGTCGCCTTTGCCATCCGGAGGGACATCGTGGGACGTCTGCCCTGTATTCTACAGGGCATCAACGAGCGCCTGATCAGCCTCCGCCTGCCTCTTCGGGGAGACAAGTTTGCCACCATCATCAGCACCTGCGCAACCCACTGACGAGCTTCGAAGAGGCAAACCAAATTCTACGAGCATTTACACACTCTCCTGGTGACTGTACCGAAGGCGGATAAGTTAATTGTCCTTGGTGACTTTAACGCCCGCGTTGGGACTGACATTGCCACGTAAGGGGGAGTGTTGGGTTCTCCTGGTCTCGCGGGCTTCAAGGACAATGTTCCTATTCTCCTACGAACCTACGCCGAACACCGCCTGACCAACACCTTCCGACGCCCGATGCGGCAAAGGTGACCTGGATGCACCCCCGATCGAGACACTGGCACCTTTTGGACTATGTGCTCGTCCGGAGACGAGATCAACCGGACATTCTGGTGACAAAGGCGATCCCTGGTGCCGACGGATGGACGGATCACCATCTTGCCATCTCCAAGATGAGGCTTCGTCTACAACCACGCAGAAGACCTCAAGGTAAGCGACCAAAAGGTAAGTTGAATACTGTTTTGTTGAATGTGCCTGCTCACCATCTCCAGTTCAGCAACGAACTGGCCAACCGGCTAGCCAACCTTCCATTCGCTGACGCGGACACCACCGACGGCAGGACGCTGTTCACTAAGAAGGCGCATATACTGACCCGATGGCCGCAACATTTCCAAAGCGTTCTAAACCAGCCATCCACCATCTCCGACGCCACCATCGATCGCCTGCCTGAAGTGGAAATCAACGTCGATCTTGATCTCCCGCCCTCTCTTCAAGAAACCATCAGAGCCGTGCAGCAAGTCTCCAGCGGGAATGCGCCTGGCTCGGATGCGATGCCTGCTGAGATTTACAAGCATAGCGGACCCCAACTGATGAACCGACTCACAGCGCTCATCCAGGACAAGTCCTTCACGATTTCAAGGTCGCCACCATTGTCCACCTATACAAGAAGAAGAAGAACCGCCAACACTTCGACAACCACCAAGGAATCTCTCTGTTGAACATCGCTAGAAAGATCTTTGCACGCATTCTCCTCAATCGTCTGAACGCTCAGGGACTGCTTCCAGAAAGCCAATGTGACTTCCGACGACAAACAACTGGCATTATCTTCGCCGCTCGCCAGCTACAAGAGAAGTGCCAAGGGATGCGGACTCAACTCTACACTACCTTCGTGGACCCGACGAAAGTCTTTGACATGGTGAATCACGACGCACTGTGGAAAATCATGCAGAAATTCGCCTGTCCTGAACGGTTCACACATATGATGCGTCACCTTCACGACTGGATGATGGTGCAGGCTACTAACAACGGGACAGTATCCGAAGCATTCGCAGTGACCATCGGAGTGAAGTAGGGCTGCGTCCTTGTGCCTACCCTCTACAGTCTCATGTTCTCTGCCATGCTAATGGACGCCTACCTTGACGAACGCCGCGGGATCCGCATCGCCTACTGGATGGACGGCCGACTCCTTAACCAACGGCGGATGCACTTCCGCTCGCGTGTGTCCACAAACACCATCCACGAACTTCTCTTTGCTGACGACTAGGCACTCAATGCAACGACAGAAGAGGAAAGCAAAGGAGCATGGACCTCTTCGCTGCCGCCTGTGACAAATTCGGACTGCGCATCAACACGGAGAATACGGTGGTCATCCATCAGCCGCCGCCCAATTCAACGCTGCTCGCATCAATGTCAACGACACTTAACTGAAATCCATGGATATCTTCACGTACCTGGGTAGCAATCTCTCCCGCAACACCAAAGTCGACGATGAGATCGCCCATCGGATCGCCAAAGCCAGCTAAACCTTTGGACGCATGCAGAACCTGGTCTTTAATCGACATGGTCTCCACCTCAGCACCAAACTCAGTATGGACAAAGCTGTCATATTGCCGACGCTGATGTATATAGCGGAGACATGGACGATCTAACAAAAGCAGGCGCGGAAGCTCAACCACTTCCACCTCAGCTGCCTCCGCAGAACACTTAAGCTGAGATGGCAAGACATAATCTGGGAAAAAAGAAGTGTTCGAACGAACAGGTCTTCTCAGCATTTATGCTCAGCTGAAACAACTGCAACTGCGATGGTGCGGCCACCTTGTGAGGATGTACGACGAACGATTACCCAAACGACTCTTCTATGGAGATGTTGCCACGGGTTCTCGTCGACAAACGCGTCAAGTACGACGCTACATGACGACGCTACTTTGAAGACCTCCCATAAGCAACTGCAGAGCAACCCGTCAAACTGGGATGATCTCGACCGGAACCCACCGGCCTGGAGGAGGACAGCGAAGAAAGGTACAGCAATCTACGCAGCCAACCGGATCGCCGCCGCCAAGGCCAAAAGAGCGGCAAGAAAGTCACCAGCGTCCCATACCAACACCGCCACTACCCAAGCCCTCCCAAAATTTCCGCGCTGTCAACGCACCTTACGCGCGCGAATCGGCCTGGTCGGACATCTTCGGACGCAATGCAAAAACCATCCGACAATTCCAACTTCTACGTCTAATTCTGCCAACCCTCATTCGGGGCTCCACCGTCACGCCTGGCACCAATTCCATTACTCCTATCATCATAGAGACCACATCCCAACGCTCATCACCTGTTATCCCCACCACAGCCGCCGCCGCCGCCACCACCACCACCACCAGCGATGGGAACTCTCCTAAACTGTCCTCATTACGACCGCACATTCACCTCACACATCGGCCTGGTCGTTCACTTGCGAATCCATCGTACAGAGACTGGTGAACCAGTGACGGGAGCACTAACCCACAGCAGAGATTGCCGCCTCCACTGCCCTCACTTTCCTCGCGCATTCGCTCATCGCATGGGCCTATTCGGTCACATGCGCACCCATGACAGCGGAATTCACTGCAATTCCGACAACGCCGATACCTCATACACACCATCCGCTCCTGCCATTCTCACCGCCACTGCCACCCCCACTACCACGAACGACATCCCCCAGCTTCTCCCAATTTATCCTGCCCAAACTGCCCCCACAACTTCACCTCACGCATCGGCCTGATCGGTCACTTGCGAATAAAACGTACAGAGACTGGTGAACCAGTGCCTGGAGCACTAACTCAAAATAGAGATCGCCGCCTCCACTACCCTCACTGTCCTCGCGCATTCGCTTATTGCATGGGCCTATTCGGTTAAATGCGCATCCATCACAGCGGAATTCACTGCAATGCCAAAAACCCCGATACCCCATGCACACTCTCCACTCCTGCCATTCTCATCACCACTGCTACCCCCACTACCACGAACGACATCCCCCCACACAGCGCCAGCAACTTCAACTCACGCGTCGGCCTGGGGCTCCGTGCCCGCCTCCACTGCCTTCACTGCTCCTACACCTTACACCAGAGTACGCCGTCGGCCGACCAGTGGATTGGGAGTCAGACGGCGATGGCCCCTCCATATCCCCTGATTTAGCGAAACCTTGTGTGTGCGTTATGGGGGCCAGGTTGTGCTGTGGAGATCGAAGACGGGTACGCCGACCCATCAGCCAATGCGCTCACTCCCACATCACACAACTGACCGGCTCGGACAGTGGTCTGATTTTGGGGGCGAGGGAAAGAGGGATGTCGATGGCTCAGCACATTTTCCTCACTATAAACAATCTGATGCGCTTGAAACTATCACGGCGCACTAAAATCCGTGACTTGGAAGGTTGCCAAATAACGGGATAACTCAGACTGCGTGGTCAGCCCATTATGTGTTTTTTGTGTGGAGTGGCTGACTGGCGGACTGTGAGTCAGGCTGCAATGGTTCCTTCTTAATGTGGCTTTTATGACAATCCCATTCCATGGGATCCAAGCTAAGTGTGGTGGCACGCCCAGGGACGGCTGCGGTCGCGCCAGCCACCTGCGTCCTCTCCCGCTTCCGGTCTACTTGACTCTGTCATGAAACTGGGCTCAATGGGTGAGGATAGGAGAGTGCGGTAGCTGCAGCACAAGACTAATATCACTTGAAACTAATCCACGCGCAAGTCACCGTCCCTGCACCAACCTTCTGTGGAGCATACGGTTGACATCGTCGGACTACGACGGTCAAACTGTCGTGTGTGTGATGAGGTTGTTGCCGTTGTGGCATCATACTCGACGATAATATAGTACTTTGAGTAGCCGAAGCTGGTCAAGCCTTTAACAGTTACCTCGTAGGCATTCCGAAGTTTGTCTTTCACAAGAAGATAGTTCGTAGAGAATAACTGAAATAGCTTGTTGGATGTACACAGTTCGGCGTCTTCGATGGATTAACACAAATTCAAATTAATTTTTCCCAGGTATGTTAAATCAGGGGCTTTCAATCAGACCAAAAAGAGATTACACTACCTTGAGTTACATTAGCTCAAGGTATTGGTCAAAACAGACGTTCGTTGGGTTTGCAATTGACAGTTCGATGCAACTCGAAGTTCTGGCGCTGAGCAACGCCAACGCTGTGCAGTTTACTCCGATAACAGCTCCTCTTTGTTGGTAATAACATCAGGTCCAATGAACCGAAACAGAGTATTCACTCTGATTGGCTTGCAGCGTGGCCAAATGTCTTACAACAATAGGTAGTCATTCCGCTATGACCCTGTGGCTGCATGCGGCCGTAGAATCCACAATGCACAGTAGTGGGCTTAGTAGACGGGTTTGGTTGTGGCGAGGGGCATTCGTGTTCTGGCATTCAGCAACCACATCCCACTCATCGTCAGGCGTCTTCATCCGGTATTGCTACTGAAATCACACAGTATTTTTGAGGTTGCACAAGTCTTCCTTGGTATAATCAAATCCATACACGTGTCGTCACTGCATCACCATGCTCGATGGACGAAATATCTGATATAACGCCGAATACCTCTACAGTTTGTGGCTTATTTCCATCACCTATTTTATTAGTGATGGTTTCGAAGGGCTGAGCTTGTAGAGCCAGCGAAGACAACCTCTCTTAGGGGAGACCAATAAAAGTCGTGGCTTGGAAGGCTGCCAACTGTCCGGAGAACTCGGTCCCCATAGGACGAAGAGTCAAGCTTTAATAGCTCCTTCTTAATGCACCTTATATGCTACTCTGACTTAGGTGGGATTCGAGCCAACCACTTATTGTTTCTGTGAAAACCTGGTCCATCTTGTGCAGACAACTTTGTGTGTGTGTGTGTGTGTGTGTGTGTGTGTGTGTCTGTGTGTGTGTGTGGCGCGCGTATACGGACTGTTTAACTCTGTCAGCCACGGCGCCCGATCACGCCTCCGGTCGTTCTAAAACAATCTTGCCATCGGGTCCAGGAGGATGAGAGAGGAGATTTCGGCCAATGCCGTGCAAGTCTTTTCTCACAATACACGCATTTTGTGTAAGTTACTGTCCTGCGCGCGCGCCATACTGCGGGACACAGGATGGACATAATCGTTTGCGATGGTTAAAGTGTCAAAGCCTTATTTGCAAAAACCAAGTCCAGACAAACAAAGATAGATCTTCGGACGACAATGTGGCAAATACGCTAATATTTACTGACTATACATACCAGCCTACTTCTGATAAATAACTGAGGAACCGGTACATAGAAAAATGTCCAGAATCGATATGGCGTCTATTTTAGGTGGAATGCACAGCTGCGGGACGATATGGTCTGTAAAACAGCATGTTCCACTGACAGTAGTGATGAAAACGGTGTTCGATCCTGGACGACGGGTTACCCGTTAGCTTAGCGGCTGCCTACCGGGCACATCTACAGGCGACAGATAGTGGAACAGCGTTCAGCGAGGGCTGGCTGCAAAATAAGCACTCTCAGGTCTGGTGAATAAGCAGTCGCGGACCAACAGCAACAATTACCAGGGTGCGGCGGGCTGAGGTCTGACAGGCCAAACTTCGTATACAAAATCCACAAAGCCCGATGACGACACTGTGAAATGGCAACCATGAACCACCATCGAATAAGTTCGCTAGCTTCCGCTGCTTCGTGGGTAGTTTCTTGAGTCAAAGCACTAGAGGAGGCAACTTTGAAAAGAATCCGAGTGGCTGTTGGAGACTCGCCTAGGCCAACAATTTCCAAGAAACCTGAAAATATGGCTGATTCCAGTACTACGATCCATTCTACGGCGTTCGCGGGGACCGAGGCGCTCCACAACCCCAGTCCAGTGGTGCGGGCGAATAGTATGCGTGCTGCACTACCCAATTGTAATCGGACCCTTGATACTGGATGGTGAAACGAGGCGTTCGCCCTCTCGCAACAAGCGAACCGTGCACTGCTTTCTTTGGAAACAGTCAGTAACCGGATGGCCTACGTGCGACTGAAGAGCCACTTTACAAACATCTCTATCGCCTCCGTGTACGCATCAACTTCCGCTGCCGAACAGCGCGATAAAAAGGAGTTTTACTCGCAGTTGCAAGCGTTAGTTGAAATACATCCTCGCCGCGATCTGCTGATTATTGCCGGGGGACTGGACGTGGTGACTCAACAAACAGTCATCTTATTGACCATTTCGGGCTTGGTTCTCGATGTGACAATGGTGAGAAACTGCTGAACTTTGCTGATCAGAACTGACTTTTTGTCACGAAAACGTGCTTCCAGCATCGCAACAAACACTTGCTGACCTGGGATTCAAATAACGGTCATACGACTAGTCAGATCGACTATATCCTAGTCAGTTCAAGATTCCGCAGCTGGGCTCATGATAGCAGATCAATGTGTGGTGCCGAAACTGATAACGCTCATGGGTCTGACTAGGTTCTCGTTCGTACACGCTTGAAATCGCACCTATCATCCTCACCGAAAATGCCACGTGCTAGACGCCTCTATGTCGACGAAAGCTGACAACCCGGTACTGCCGAGGCCCTTAGCAGATAACACCGGTTCTGTTTTACGACCCGTGCAGGCGAAGAAGGCAGTAACGAATGGTCATCACTAAAAACGTCAGACTATGGGCAGCTGAGGACATTTTTGGACATACTCAGCGACGCCGCAGTGATTAGATCAGCGAAAGAATTCTGCAGTTGTCTGCCCAGACGGATCGAGCTAGGTCCGCCAGCTCCGAGAGATGACGGCAAATCGGCAAATGAAGACCGGAAGAAATATTGGTCTGAAATAGCCTTAAACGTTGGTGACACTGAAAACTCTGCCCAATTATCCACCAAGTTCGTTGTAAGGCCTCTGCCCCAACTGCTGGCGACGTGAATGGTAACTTTAGTGCGTGAGCACTTCGAGTACCTTCTCAACTTCGAAACTCAATCCATCCCGCCCTTACCCTTCTCTCTCTCTC
>WEDG01002416.1:0-32212 GCA_017591395.1 Schistocephalus solidus | reverse complement strand
TGGGTTGGGAAAGATGCTAATGTTAGCGTTCGCTGCTGTTGTAGATGCAGAGGGGTTAGCAGGTTTCCCATCGGTAATGACATTACTGATTGTAATGCCTGGATTAGCCAATGATTCAGATTTACTAGGAGTTTTCTTAGGTTTAGTAGATTTGGCAGCTTTAGCAAGCATGGTTTGCTTGGGATGAGAAAGAAGTGGCGTTGACACGATCTCGTTCGGGCTTAAATAATTATGGAGGCGTTCCTAAAACCCCGGCTCCAGCAAAACGTCTTGAAAAATTATTTTTTATCAAATTTTCTACTTTTTCCCTAGAAAATAAGTTTTGAGGTGACTTGCAATATGGTTTTCTTCGTGGAAAATCATGTGAAGTGTGTCACCTAGATTTTCTTAGCCTCGTCACCTCCTTTCGTAATGATTTGCTTTGACCTGAGCAAAGTCTTTAACAAGGTACCGCACAGACGTCTTCTGGAGAAACAGGAAGCCCTCGACATCCGGCCTTCTCTACTCGACTTAATTAGTTCCTACTTTTCTAATCGCAGACAGAAGGTCGTAGTCGATAATAGCTGCTCGACGACTCAGCCGCTCACGAGTGGCGTTTTTAAAGCATGATTCTAGGTCCTCTCCTCTTAATTCTTAAAATCAATTAAATTTCAGCAGTACTCCACAATTCCCAAAATTGCTTTTACATAGATGATCTTAAGTGCATTATCTCAGTTTCTAAGGACACGGCTAATATTTGCGTTGATAAAATCAACATTGATCTTCCTATTTTATTATTTTTTTATTTATTGCCAGTTTACAGGCAAGGTAAAAAATATATATACAGTAGAGGGTCAGCTGACAGTAAAAAAAACTCCTGATTGTTGTTTCAGGTGTTTTCAGGAGAAAAAACTGCAGCTTATTGAGTTATTAAAGTTCTCGACAGGGACGCGTTAACACAGGTGCCCGGTGAAGAACCTCTCCATTTACTGTTACGGATCCGGTATTCTGCACCAGCAGGTATGTCGGCGAGCGGCTGTTCGCTGTCGACTGAGAAATAAGCCGATTGAGGTCTTCAGAGCCAGTAATATTGCCCTCAGCATGAAGACCGGCACAGGATTCCGAGTCCGTGAACGCCATCAGAACCGAAGAGAGCTTCAACAGAGTCAGCACCAAAAGTTTTGGAAGGTGTCCTGAATGTAGAAAAGAAGTGACAGTTCGCGTAAACAAGGGATAGCTTTGCTGAATTTTGATACTTTTGGTAACTTATTCCAGATTGCTATAGCGTTTACCGAAAAAAAAACTGTCGGTATCTAACTGTGCGTGCCAAAGGAAGAAATAAAAATACATCTCGATGCCTGGTGCGCCGAGAGTGGTGGAGGTGCCTCAGAAATGAAGGTGGTTAAATGAACGACTGTTTAGTAGTTTAAACAGCAAATAGTCCCTTCTGTAATCTGCGAAGCCACAGCGGGTCAAGGCTTGTAAGCTCACAGCGTTGTTGGTAGGACAGGTTTCGGTGTTCTGAATAGAAAACTCGAGACAATCAGGGCGCATTGCTCTGACAGATTAAGACTACTAGAATATGATATGCCCAGATCCTTTATTACTCCGGGCACATTTAGATTGTGACCGTCTATGATTAGGTGGGGCTGATGGTTGTCGCAAATAACCATAACGGAACACTTTTGCCAAGAAAGTGAGAGGTGCCATGTGCGACACCACTGAGCGAAGGCCTGAAGATCCGTTTTTAAGAGCTCAAGCACGATGTTGCGATCAACCGGTTTATGTTCTCACGTTGGAGCTCTATTTGGCAGATGGAAGTCTCTCCATGCAAGTATAGTTTCATATGTTTTGGCCACGCCAAGCTTTCACGACTCCTCGTATTTCAAAAAAGGTCCACTTTAAGAAAGATCAACCATAAGGGACTTATGTCTAAGTTACGCGAATAAGCTAACGTTATCGCCTCATGCAGCTCGAATTTCTGCAAGGCTGCATAGGTATATTGTTTTATATTACATAATTTCTACCTTCCGGAAATAAAGTTAAGCCTGTATCACATGTTTGTTCTTCCAATCCTAGAAAAATGCTGTCCCCTCTTCGGTCTGATAAATGCCGCTGACCACAATAAGATTAAAATTTTCAGAGTTTTTACTCGAAAACTGTTTTCACGTTCTTGATCCAGTATCTCTTCTAAGGAGAGATGTCATTAGGCGAACATTAAATTTCTGTTTGTCATAAGACTCGAATCTGATATATGCTTCCTGTTTTGCGTTGACTCTAGCCCAAATCTCACACGAATTAACGTTCTCATTCCGGTAGATTGACTATATGCCACTTGTAATTCCTCCATGATCATTTAACCACCCCTTAGCTCCACCACTAAACGTTCTCGTTTTTATGGCTCCAATTATGCTTTATGTGGAATAATCTGTCGCTTGATATTATGTTATCTTCCATCAAAGCAGTTTTCAAAATCAAATTACGTAAAAATTTAACGTCGGAAAATATAAAGTCCTAATTGTCCGTTTCCTGCGCAAGCTCGCATCTTTTGGATTTTAAAAGGGTCCTCCTGGTATTTGAAGCGTTTCCCCTAATATTACATTGGTCTCAAAATATGTTTACATTAACCTCTGCAGAGTCAATCTTCGCAGCCGTTTTTCGTCTTTTCAACCATCATTGCCAACATTTGTCAACTTTAATGCATTCCTCGGTTTTTGCGACCCAGACGATGACCTTCGCGGTCTCTGTTGATAATCGTAGCGGGTTCTGTGGTTTTCGCCAAGTTGTCGGTGGATTATGCACTCATCAGGGTCACATCTCGGTGATGATCTCGTTACCTCTACTCTTCCCTCTTCGTTTTGATCCTGTTGCTACCATGAACTCCTCCTGTTTCACCTCTCATATGGTTGTAAACAGTAGCTCTGGTTGTTATATTATCTCTCCCACGACAAGGAGTGTTCCAAACCCTCGCATTTTGTCATCAACAACACGGTACTATCTCACTACACTGTACCAATCCTACCAACTCTAGCTACTAATGTTTATAGGGAAGCAATTTTTTCTCCTATTGTTTTTTTAATTGGGGGCTCACTGAAATCTGCTCCCAATTCTAACCATAGGGTATTTTTTCACTGCTTCTTTACCAGTTCACCACATAATCGAAAGATTGTTGACTATTGTTTTAAAAATTTCGAATAGGTGTGAAAAGTATGTGCCAACCACACTACTCCTTTCTGTTTTTTATATGGTTGTTCACACAGAGCAGCATGCATCCACTTTGTATTAACTTATACCCCGGTACTTCGTTAGTAATGAAGGTGCCCGTTCGGCCTTTAATATACAATTTATTTCAGAAAAGGATAAAATGCTCAGTTGAATGGAAAAATGTACAAAGGATGAGTTTATATAAAGAAGGCAACCACCGCCACGTTTTCCAGCACAGTCTTGTCGGTACAAATTGAAATTATCTATAGCGAGCGTCGGATGGGAAATAAGAGAGCGAGCCCAGGATTCAGTGATACATAGCACGTCTGCATCAAGCTCAAACGACATTTATAAACTCTTTCATCTTATGTACAACTGATCTCTAACTGATGTTTCGTTATCTAAAGGTAGTTCATTTTTAGTTTGGCGTGTTTTTAATACGGTGGGACTACTTTCCGATCGACTAGAGGTTTATCTTAAGTCATGCATATTCCATCGGTTACATCGCAGTTATAGGCAAATGCATGGTGATCTCCTGCAGACATTCCGCATTGTGAAGGGATTGGATTTTTGCCTGGAATTCTCGGACTTCTTTGAATTTGCCGGCACGACCCATCTCCGAGGTCACCCATTGAAACTGCGTGTCCAGCAGGCGAGACTGGATGTGCGCAAGTTCTTCTTCTCTGTCAGAGTGGTTAAACCATGGAATGCCCTCCCTGAAGACGTTGTGATGTCACCATCGCTGGAAAGCTTTAAAAGGAACCTTGACAGTTTTATGTTCCGCAACGAGCCTGAGCGATGAGGAATTTATCTTAATCCTCGAGAGTCGTGCACCACTTGTCATATTTTATGACCGCCTTTTGTAACTTTGCAACCCACATGGTTTCTCTGTATACCGCACTTAATTTTACGTTACAAAAAGGGTACTCAAAGGCCCATGCCTATTTCCCTCAATAAATTGAATTGAATTGAATTGAATCGCATACTGTATATGTGAGAAGCAATCCCACAGGAAAATGCAGATCTCATCGATATTCAAAGGCTTTGTAGAAAGTCACTTTATTGAGGGAATAAGGCTTTCGCCCTTGAGCTCCCTATTCACATTCAAAAATGACAAAAGAATAAACGTTTACAGCAATAACTCTGACAAATGAAAACGTAAGGTCATCGATATGTGTGGGCCAGGCTTAAGCTGCCACTTCAGACAAAAGCTTCATTATATGAACAATAGTTTCTCAGCAAATGAGTATCCAGGTTGCATTTAAATGTGTCAAAAGTTTCTAAAAGGACCACCTCATCAGGGAGTCCGTTCCATGCACCAACGACCTTCTGCAAAAAGGCGTTCCGACGGACGTCCATGTGGACTAATTTCTTCTGTAGTATAAAGCGATGAATCCGCAGATGTTCCATCTCAGCCAATTCTTAGTAGTCAGCAAATTCTAGGGCACACTCCTGGCCTCTGATAATCCGGTAGGTTTGGATGAGGTCACCAAGTAGTTGCCTGTACTTGAGAGGAAACAAATCAAGTTCAACTAGTCTGGTTTTGTAATGCAGATGACTAAGTTTCTTGGCCATCTTCGTAGCCCTCGCCTGTACTCGTTTGAGCTGTAGATAATCCTTCTTAAACCACGGAGGCCAGGCCTGGACGGTATATTCCAAGTGAGATCGAACAAATTCTCCGTAGGTTTTTCGGAATAGTTCCTTATCAATCTGCACAAATCCAGGTCTTAACGCAAATAAAACTTGTGGTGCACGTTTATCTACCTTTACACACTATGAAGATGGTTTGAGTGAGGAGTTTATTAGAACACCGAGGTCCTTCTGTTCCTCAACATTTGAAAGGGGCTGCCCATTGCGAAGGTATTGGTAGGAATCATCCTCCTTACTGGTCTTTCTGGTACGGAGTTTTAGGACCACACACTTCCCAACGTAAACATTTAAGAGCCAACGAGCTAAGATGGTCGAGTCTCTCTTGAAGTGCGTGCCTATCGGCATCAGATCTGATGACCCTCCACAATTTAACATCGTCTGCAAACCTGACGGCGCTGCAACCCTGGTCTTCAACGCAGTCATTGATATAGACTAAGAAGAGTAATAGTCCTAAGACGGAGCCTTGGGGGACACCACTTAGAACCGGAGCAGATGTTGACTCTGAGGTATCAATGCACACAGTTCGAAATCTTGCTGTAAGAAAATCTGCAATCCATGTCAGTAGCATTCCTCTTATTCTAATTTTAGATAATTTATAGATTGGAAGTTTGTGTGGGACACTGTCAAACGCCCTCTTGAAATCAGTGTAGATGACGTCAACGCTACCAACTTCCTCCAATGCGTGAGTCCACTGCTCTGTCGAGAGCAATAAACTGGAAAGACAAGAGCGATTCTGTCTAAAGCCATGCTGGAGCTCTGAGAGCAATCGGATTTCCTCAAGGAACTTCATGGTCGCCTTCTTAAATCTTGATTCCATTATTTTACGGCAAATGGAGGTAAGGCTGACAGGCCGATAATTGTTGACATTAGATCGAGCCCCACTCTTGTAAATGAGGTATATATTTGCTGCCTTCCATTCGGATGGCAGTTTCCCAGATTCAAAGGACGAATTGAATATATGCGCTAGTGGTTTGGAGGGTGCACTGACCAGTTCTTTCAAGAAATTTGCCGGTAAATCGTCTGGACCAGATGACTTGGCTTCTTTGAGATTTTGCAGTTCTCTGGAAGAGTATATATTCAAGCACTGGACCGGCGTCTATAACATCACTGTTGTTTTGGTCAAGCTGAATTTCCGGTTCTTTAGTGAATACCAAGGCAAAGAACCGACCCAAGTGCTCGGCTTTCACGCAACTTTCAACTATTTCAACAGTATTCCTATTCATAAGTACTGTGACTGGATCCTTGTTTTTTAATCGACTATTGATATAATTGAATAAAAGTTAAGGTTTATTTTCAGCCTGTTGAATAATTTTTGACTCATAGCTCTTCCTTGCCTGACGAATCATTTTTTGTCAGCATTTCTGCGGTGAAGAAATTCCTTGAGATGCTGTGCTGACCCTGTTTCTCTGAATACCTTCCATTTTTTATTCTTCTTCTATAACTGTCTCTTAAGTTCTCTTTTTAACCAGGCAGGGCGACGCGTCTTTTTTGCACCTTCACGGGAAAAAAGCGTTCAATCAGATCGAGTGAAACCTACTTAAATGATTGCCAGTCATCTTCTGGTTTCCCTTTGAGCAAACAGTTCCATTGCACGGACATCATTTTTTTCTCCATCGCGTAAAAATCAGTCGAAGGCGGTTTGTTCAAATTTGAAGATAAGTTAATTCTCGAATTTTCAACTGATTTCTACGTTTCCTGTAGAAAATATTGGCTTAATTATTGACAATTAATTGTATTTCTACCTCATCATCAGCTGCACACACCTGCAGTTATTGCAATTGCAAAAGGGATAAATATAGAGTTTTTAAACTTTTTCACCCTACATAGCCTCATTAAAGTTCTCGCAGATTTACGTCAAAATGACGGAATCTAAAGGCTAATTCTAGAAATAAAGTTAAAAATTTGTAAGTTTACCTTATTTTCAGCGAAGAATAATTTGTAGTAACTGGTATACCAGTTGATATAATTTTTCATCCTGCATAGCCTCTTCGCTAATTCTATTTTCAGTTTAAACTCGTTACCTAGCAGATAATTGCTTGCAGTGACCTGCTTAAAATATTAAATCTTTTATTTCACAAAACGTCACTAGTAACAATTTTCCTTCGTATTATTGATTTGAAAAGTACTTATATTTTAAAACCAATATAAAAACCCCAGTCAGTACTTAGACGCAAACATCCTCTTCGCGTAAAACTTCCACTAGACTAACCCACCTTAAGCATGAAGAAATTAGACCTTGACGCCCTGGAAAACTTTAATACCTTTATGTCTAAATATGGTTCTCTCTTCACGATCCTTGGTACCATTTTTGAGGGAAAATTGTCTTCACTCACTTCTCAACAATGCGTGAAACTAGAGCCTTTTATAAACATGGTCAGTACTGAGTCACTTGACCGACATAAGAGAAGTTTCAATTTTCTTTTAAAAAACGTTCCCAAGAGCAAAATCCCCCTAGACGTTGCATTTCATTTCCTTTACTCGTGCGGGTTTAACTTTAAAGTCGCTGAAGCTAAAAGGTTATCTTCCCGTAGTAAAAACCCTCCTATTCTGGTCAAACTTTTTTCAGCGATTGAAGTTGACCTTCTTTTCTCTAGGCATGAGCACTCAGCTCAATATTTGAAAAAAAACAAGTTGTTTAACTGTAGGGATAAAACCCCAATGGAACGTCGGGTTTCACCCTCATTAGCAAACAAGAAGCCTTGGTCTACACCTTCAATACCAAAGGTTATCTCAGAGGTTTGTCCTGTAGCTAAAGCAAGCCCACGGCCCTCCGGATCGACAGGAATTTCGATTCCAGCTGAATCTTCACCCGTTAACCTTGTTTCTGGTTTGAGGGAAATTGTGTCAACTCCACTTCTTTCTCATCCCAAGCAAACCATGCCGGCTATACCTGCCAAATCTACTAACCCTAAGAAAACTCCTAGTAAATCTAAATCTGTGGCTAATCCAGGCTTTAAGATCAGCAATGGCATTACCGATGGGAAACCTGCTAACCCCTCAGCATCTACAACAGCTGCGAACGCTAACGTTAGCATCTTTTCCCAACCCAAAAAAATTGTCCGAAATCCACAAATATTTAAGGTTTCTAATTATGCTACCAGTTTTTCGAAATCATTTATTCCTTTTTTAAATGCACGTTTTCCGACAATTTTTGCTAACGTCCCTCAAAATCTCATTTCTATACCACACCTTATCTTTCAAACGCCACAATATAGCCTTCCCTTCCAAGGTTTTCATCCAAATATGCCGCTGTACAATAATCTCAGTTCTCTTAACAGTAACATTTCGACAAATTGTAGACCAGAGCAATTTTGTTTCCCACCTTTCGTTTCTTCTTTCCTGTTTTCTTCCTCGCCACCAAATTATCCTTTTTTATAAATACTGATGAGCGTAACCTGCCGCTCAGGAATACGCTCAGCTAAGTTTCACTCAACGCGAGGTCAGTTGTAAATAAGATGGCTGAGCTTAGAACAGTAGCCTTTGAGCTTGATCCAGATGTGCTGTGCATCACTGAATCCTGGGCTCACTCTCTTATTTCTGACTCGACGCTTGCTATAGATAATTTCAATTTGTACCGACAAGACCGCGCTGAAAAACGTGGCGGTGGTTGCCTCCTTTATATTAAGTCATCCTTTGTACATTTCCCTTTTCATCTGAACATTTCGTCTTTTTCTGAAATGTATGCTTTTGCTTCAGTCATCCTCCCGCACAATAAAAAAAGCGGTAATTGGCTGTGTCTATAATCCTCCGTGTTATTCTGGCAATGAAAGCGAGCTCTGTGAACTATTTGAAAAAGTTGCAGACACTCAGTTTGATGTCAAAATAATCGTCGGCGATTTTAATCTGCCAGACATTGACTGGCAGGCCAATTCCTCTCCGCCTAAACATCAGAAATTGGTCGATACTTTTAACTTTTCAAACATGTCCCAACTGGTCAGATCAGTTACTAGAAATGACAACATTTTAGATTTAATTTTTACAAACGATGTCCACCCTCTCTTTATGAATTTTCATCATGATCTATTTACAAGTGATCACGCAATAATTCACTGTTGTCTTCCAGTTCCCCTTCTTACGAAGCCTGAGGTTAAATGCAATAACCTCGACTTTGCTAACATAAACCATGAAACAGTAAATAATTTCGTAAGCACTCTAGATTGGCATAGCATATTCTCAATCAACGATCTAAACTTTTTCCGTGAGCTATTGCAGAGCCTCACAGAAAAAATCCAGGCTTTTATCCCGTTTAAGATTTTTTTAATTCACATACAGCTTCTTCTACTGTTCCGCATTTTCTCCAGAACAGACTTAAAAAAATTACGAAAGCAACTTAAAGATTCATCTAAAAAGCTCTTTGTCAGTTCATTTAAGGATTGCACAAATATTTGAATTAGCATCGAGAATAAGGCTCGCGCGAGATAAGCGTAGGGAGTCTCGGGCACTAAGTGATGGCAATTCATCCAAATCTGTTGCTCAAATCTTTCATGTTCGGTCATCGGCTAAGCGTCTGAATGTAACTCCGCCCTTACTCGACTGTAACAAAAAATTTGTTACAGATGATTTGGGCAAAGCAGAATTGTTAAACTCGTTTTTTTGCCAACCACTTTACCACTGAAACTAGCCCCACTCCCACAATTCCTCTGCTTTCAAATTCGCTTCTAACAACTATTAATTTCTCGCCTTCATGTATTCAAAAAGAAATAGCTCACCTAAAAAATTCCCATTCAGTTGGAACTGATAACATTCCAAACTCACTTATTAAACAGTTAAGGGATTTTCCACCTTTACTAAGCAAATTATACTCAGTATTTCTCGTAAATGGTTTCTTCCCCGATTATTGGAAAAACTTCTATTATAATACCAGTTTTTAAATCTGGTTTCCCGCTCGGACATTCATAACTATCGCGGTGTTCATAAAACGCCCTCTCTTGCTAAACTCTTCGAAAAACAAATTGCAAAACAAATCACGGATTTTTGCATAAGCAATCAAATCATCAACTTTTCCCAACACGGGTTCTTACCGGACCGTTCTTGTGAAACCTGCCACATGTCTTTTTCTAAATCTACTAACCTCTCTTCGTAATGATCATCTATCTGTAGTAGTTATCTATTTTGATCTTAGTAAGGCATTCGATAAGGTGCCTCATAAACGACTTCTAGCTAAACTAGAAGCTATAGGATTCCGTAGTCCCCTTACTGACTTTATTAGATCATACCTAAAATGATCGAAAACAAAAAGCATTTTAGTAGGGTCCTCATACTCAAGTGCTACCCCGATTGTTAGTGGTGTCCTTCAAGGTACCGTATTAGGTCCTTTGTTGTTCTTAATGTATATCAATGATATTTCATCGATAGTTAAACATTCTCAATCTTTTTATTTATGCTGATGATCTCAAATGCGTTTATTCCTTCTCTAACTCTACAACCGAACGGTGCCTAGAACAAATTCACTCAGACTTAGACGCTCTTTTCGGCCTGGAGCTCCACATGGCTAATGGAGTTCTCACCTACTAAGTGTCGCTACATGAGTTTTGGGCCTGTAAGGCTGCCGCAACCTCTTATCTTTGAAGGTTGCCATATGATTGAATGTTCCTCCATCAAGGACTTGGGCTTAAGCTACACCAATAAATTAGATTTTTCGCCTCATGCCGATAGAATTACGGCCAAAGCTGCTCAGATTTGCGGCTTTATTTCTTATAATTTCTACCTTCCTGAAATTAAATTAAGACTTTATCGTATGTTTGTACTTCCCATTCTTGAATTTTTGCTGTCCTTTCTTCGGTTTGATGAACGAATCTAGCCGTTCAAAAAAATTGAAAATGTCCAAAGAAATTTCACAAATAACTCCTATTTCCGACTCTTTCAACTACTTTCTACTCAACAAGATGCCAGCTAACGAAGCTAAAATTTCTTTGGGTCAGGAGACTTGAAGCAGGCTTTTGTCTCCTTTTTCGTCTTAATAATAGTTCAACTCTCCCCAAGCTTTCTGTCATTACCCCCGTTAGTCTTCCTTATAACCTAAGAAATTCTGCACTAATTATACCTCCCCCTGCATCCTCCACGTGTAAACGCTCTCTTCTTTGCTTCCTAGGCATAGTTTTCTTCGGAATAACTTGCCAATTGAAATAAGGTCGTTAACTAGTCTATCTGCATTCAAGCGAAGACTGCACATTTATCTTAACACTGATTCTATTAACCTTTTTATTTTCCTCATCTTTTTCCCCAGTAGCTTTCCCCATGACTCGGAGAAAGGACCATCGGGAATTTGAGTAACCCTCTTGAAACTATATTTACGCTACCTGGAGACGCCCATGAACTATAATGTCTCCTTATATCACCCGTCCTCCAAACGATGACGTCATTCGGACGTACAAATTCGGTGGTCCACAGTCTTAAATGCTGCGGTTTCTTTGGATACCAACCATCATCAGAATTCAATTCTGGATCCTATGATGCTGAGGACTTAAGTTCATTGACGCATTTTCGTGAGATTCTGTTTCATACGCCTAAGTGATCAAGAACGAATCACCTCGACGTTTCATTATCTAATTCTGAAATGCTACTGCAGTATTACCCTACTCTACCACCTGACTATTTTTTCCTAAGCAGTTGTTTTCTCCTACCTTCTATTCGAAAATGAAGGCCTATTGAACTCTGCCTCCATTTTTCATGGTAGGAGTTTTTTTTCACTGCCTATTTTTTCTAGTTCACCATTAATTTTAAAACATTGCTAACTGTTGACATAGCAGGACAATTTATGAATTTGTACATTTTATCTGCACACATTGTCATAACTTTATTTCGTTACTAATGTTTGCTTAGACAGTACCTTCCCGGTGCTAACCAAATATAAATTCTAAATATAAATTCTAAATTCTTAATATATTTCGCTTGCCTTTCGTTCTCTTCTGGCACTGAGAATAAAGTGAGTAATCCCACAGCAGCGTACAATGGTCACTCTTACCGAGGGGTGCAATAGAATACACTTCATTTATTTTAGCGAAGTCCTTCGTAAATACTAGGTCCAGGCAATTTGCTCTCTGGTTCTCTCTCAATCTTGTTGGTATGTTAACCTTCTGTGCCAGAGGTTGGTCAAGAGTGAGATCCATTAGCTTGTGGCCGAAGGAAGTTGACGCAGCATCAACAGTCAGACTTAGCCAGTTTACTGTAGGTGCATTGAAATCTCCAGCAATAAGCACCTCCTGGTGACTTGCAACTTCCTTGAGCAAATGGAGGAGGGACTCATCAGCTGCACTTGGAATATTAGGTGGTCTGTAGATCGTCAAGAATTGTAGGTTTTGTGAAAAATTTTTTTTAATCTTTATCCAGAGAAATTCATATTCAAGAAAGATGGCATGCACTCGTTCGACGGCTGATATACCTGTCCTAATGAATACGGCTACTGCACCTTCCTGTCTATTTTCTCGGTCTTTTTAGAATATTTGGTATCCATCTATCGAAACCTTGCTATCCGCGGTTTCGGCTTTGAGTCACGTTTCCGTAATGGCAACAACATCGGGGGTTCGGTCTAAGACTAGTGCTTTTAGTTCGTCTACTTTCTAAAGGAGACTCGAAGCATTTGTATAAAAACATTTCAATGTAGACTGGGTAACTCCTCTATATAGAATTCTGCTCATTTTGTTCCCTTGAATGCTATAGTCTGTCAGTGTTTTCTGAAATGAACTGGTGTCCATCCCGCCCACACTGAGTTCTGATGAGTGGTCGTCCTCTGAGTTCTGGAGAGTGTTCGTTTTATTATTCGAGCTCTTTACAGTTGGGTACTTCGTATTTAGTGTCCCCCGTCTGTGTGAGGACCTGCCTTTATGGTGTACGGTATCTGCCACAAGAAAGACCTATTCTTCACTTTTCTTTTCCCGTCCTTTTTTTGGAAACATTTTTACCCTTGTTCTGTTCACCTTTTCAGTTTTGTTCTCAGCATCCTCATTTTGTGCCTTTCCCTCGGTTCGTAATCCGGCTGAAAAAACATCCCTGTATGAGTTAAGGAGAGCCATTCTCCGTTTTAGGAGGCTTGAAGCCTGAAGATCATTTCCAATAATGATTTTAAGAGGTCTCGTTGATACAAGTTCATGTGAAATACCCGCTTTCCCTAAACGAAATGCTTTGTGCATGGTAGCGCATTCCTATCTTAAAGAATTGAATTTGAGTATGCTCGGAAAAGACCTAGGTCATGTTCTATCCTTTCCTTTGCAATCAGAGAAGTGGACTCCGGAGCCCCTTTAACAACAAGATTGTGCTTTCGGTTGAAATGTCTATTTGGTGACTAAGTGCTCTAATTTGTTGATAGGGCATCATTATCAGGAAGAATTATATTCTGATCGACGATGTTATTCACGTCAGTGCGAGCACCGATTCCTAAAGAAAATGGCGAATATCTTTTAGGAAATTTGCCAATTTTATCTGCACTTGCTCCTGTGTCAACAGCAGAGGATTCAACCTGAGCATCTATCGGTAAGAATGAGCTATTTATGGAGTCGTAACTCATTTTTTGTTAAATCATCATGGATTTTTTTGACTTCGAATTCTTCGTCTTTGATCCTTCAAATTCGACGAGCTTTTCAACGTCGCCATTTCTTGTATCATCCAGCAACGATGCCGCATATGTTTGTGTATCCAGAGCATAACTGCTTCCGTCTGAGCTGGATGATAGTAGAAATGTGCATGAGCTGGTTTGATCTCTCTTTCGATAAAAGGAAATGTCTAGTGATTAACTGAGCTCTGTAGACGCAATGTCTTTAAGATCTACAATAGGTATTCTCGAGGAAGCTATGTTTGCATATATAATTTCTTTAGTTGGAATACTCGTTGTTACGGGCGTTTTTTCTGGGTAATCAATGAACCTTCTCTTTTATATCGGCCATTTCTTGTTTCGAATTACCTCTCTCTTTCTCCAACAATATGAATTACTGTAGGAGACTTAAACACCCCATGAAAGTTTCTTCCTTATAGGTGACATTAAAAAGTGTTATCAAGATTTTTGCCCGCTTGGCAGGAGGAGAAATAGTAACTGAATATCTGTCTTTGCCATCTTTTTCTGTTTGTATACAATTTTTTTGTCAATTTTCTGTGTGAATGTTGCGAAGCGATTAGGTGCATCGTCTCATGTTTTTTATCGACGAGGGTTCAATCGCTCGACCGCAGCAGCAATATGTTTCTCTGCGTTGATGAATCCTGAGCGTCTATGTTTTCCATAGTACTTTCGATTCTTTGCGAATGCACTTAATTTGTAAATCTTCTTAAATAAATGGGCTAGGTTGCAATAATATTCAGCAGTCAGACTTCAAGAAGCATGCAACGATTCAGTCTTTGTTGAGACTTCTCCTTCCCCGATTGACAGCAGATTACAGCAGCACACTGCTGACGTGAATTCTGAAGGAAAATTAACGTTGAAGCTTGTATTTCTCGTATTAATAACGTTCGGTTCGTGTAATAATCTGCCGTGAAGGAATATTTGGATATCCGCAGAATCGTCAAGTCCAAACAAATAACTCCCAAAGGGAGACTTGAAAACAACAGTGAATAAATGCGTAATCACTTGTGAATAGCTCACGATGGATATGCATAAAGAGAGTGTGGATATCATTTGTAAAAATGTAATCTCAAATGCTGTCATTTCTAGACAGTGAAATAACCAGTAAGGACATATTTGAAAAGTTAATAGTATCGACAAATTTCTGAAGTTTTGGCGGAGATAAATTCGCCTGCCAGTCAATGTCTGGCAGATTTAAATCACCTACGATTATTTTGAGATCAAATAGTCTCCGCAGCTCTTTTAAAAAAAGTTCACAGAACTCGCTATTATTGCCAGAATAACACGGAGGCGTAGAGACAAAGCCAATTACCGTTTTTTATTGTGCGGGAGGATAACTGAGGTAAACCATACATTTCCAGAAAAGCACGAAATGCCCAGCTTAAAAGGGAAATGTACAAATGATGACCTAATAAAAAGAAGACGACAACCACCACGCTTTTCAGTGCGGTCTTGTCGATACTAATTGAAATAATCAAATGCTAACATTGAGTCATAAATAAGAGAGTGAGTCAAAGATTCAGCAAAGCACAGCACATCTGGATCAAGCTCAATGGCTACTGTTATAAGCTCAGCCATCTTATTTACAACTGATATCGCGTTGAGTGGAACTAAGCTTAGCGTAATCCTGAGCTGCAGGTTATGCTCATCAGTATTTATAAAAGAGAAGGATTTGCACTAATTATACCTCCCCCTGCATCCTCCACGTGTAAACGCTCTCTCTTCTTTGCTTCTATGTATAGCTTTCTTTGGAATAACTTGCCAATTTAAATTAGGTCGTTAACAAGTCTATATGCAATCAAGCGAAGACTGCACATTTATCTTATTACGGATTCTATAAAAATTTTATTTTCCTCGTCTTCTCATAGGTGCTTTCCCATGACTTGGAGAAAAACATCGGGAATTTAAGTGGCCATCTTTAAACTATTTTTCGCTACCTAAAGTCCCCCATGAACCATGATATCTCCTTATATCACCAGTCATCCAAACGATGAAGTCCTTCGGACGAACAAATTCGGTGGTACGCAGTCTACAATGCTGCCGTTTTGTTGGATACTAACCATCATCAAACTTCACTTCTGGGTCCTAAGATGCTGAGGACTTAAGATCATTGATCCAGTTTCGTGAAATTTTGTTTCATACGCCTAAGTGATCAAGAACGCATCATCTCAACGTTTCATTATCTCATTCTGAAATGCTACTGCAGTATTACCCTACCCATTCACTTGACCTTATCCTCGTAAGCAGTATTTTTCTCCTACCTTATATTTGAACATGAAGGCTTATTGAACTCTGCCTCCATTTTTAAGGTAGGAGTTATTTCACTGCTTATTTTTTCTAGTTCACCATTAATTTCAAACATCGCTAACTGTTGACCAAGCAGGACAAGTTCTGTCTACATTATTAAGTATTTGTATATTTTATCTGCGCACATTGTCATAACTTTATTTCGTTACTAATGTTTGTTTATACAGGGCCTTGCCGGTGCTAACCAAATATAATTTCTAATAATAATAATAATCTGGATCAAGCTGAAAGGCTAATGTTCTAAGCTCAGCCAAATTATTTACAACTGATTTCGCGTTGAGTGAAACTAAGCTGAGCGTATTCCTGAGCTGCAGGTCACGCTCATCAGTATTTATTAAAGAGCACGATTTGGTGGCGGGGAGGAATACTGGAGAGAAGAAACAAAACGTGAGAAACAAAATTGCTCTGGTCTACAATTTGTCGAAATTTTACTGTAAAAAGAGCTGAGATTATTGTACAACTGCATATTTGGATGAAAACCATGGAAAAGAAGGCTATATTGTGGCGTAAGAAAGATAGGGGATAGCATAGAAATGAGATTTTGAGGGAATTTCGCATAAATTGGCGGAAAACGTGCATTTGAAAAAGGAATAAGTGATTTCGAAAAAATGGTAACATAATTAGAAGGGTTAATTATTTGGGACTTTCGGACACTTTTTGGATTGGGAAAGATGCTAACGTGAGCGATCGCATCTTTTGTAGATGCTGAGGTATTAGCAGGTTTCCCATCGGTAATGATATACTGATTTTAGCGCCTGGCTTAGCCATTGAGTCAGATTTACTGGGGTTTTCTTAGGCTTACTAGATTTGACAGCTATAGCAGGTGTGGTTTGCCTGGAAGCGGGAAAGAAGTGGCGTTGACACGATTTCACTCAAACCAGGAACAAGGTGAACGGGTGAAGATTCAGCTGAAATCGAACTTCTAGCTGATCCGGAGGGCCGTGGTCTTGCATTAGCTAGAGGACAAACCTCTGAGATATTTTTGGTGTTGAAGGTGTAGACCAAGGCTTCTCGTTTGATAATGAGGGTGAAACCCGACGTACCATTGAGATTTTATCTCTGCAGATAAACAACTTGCTTTTCTTCAAATATTTAGCTGTGCTAATGCTTAGAGAAAATAATGTTTACTGCAATCGCTGAAAAACGTTTCAAATTTCAGCTTCTTGGACTTAAAGAAGATTTAGTCGCTACCTTGGTGTAGAAGACAAGTTGTTTTGGAATAAAACTTGAGTGGATTGTCCAGCCTCTCAATTAAATAGTTTTTTCCTTGAACTTGACGATTCTGCGGCTATCCAAATATTACTTCACTGAGGATTATTCCACGCCCCGGATGTTATCAATACGAGAAATTCAAGCTTCAAGGTTCACTTGTTCCATAATTCATGCCAGCGGAGTTGTGCTTTAATCTGCTTTTAATCGGGGAAGGAGAAGTCACAACAAAGCTGAATCGTTGCATGCTTATTGGATGTCTGAGTGTTGAATATAATTGCACCCTAGCCCATTTATTTAAGAATATTTATAAATTATATGCATTGGCATTCAATCCTAAGGGATATGGAAAACACAGAAACTCAGGATTCATCTGCGCGGAGGAAAAAATTAAATTGGTGCCGCGGGCAGAAGGCGAACCCTCGTTCACTGGGAAATTGGCTAATAAAATTGTATACAAACAGAAAAAGATGGCAAAGACAGATATTCTGTTGCTACTTCTCCTCCTGCCAAGCGGGCAAAAATCCTGAAAAACTAACGAATGTAACCTACGAGGTCGGAAAGTGCATGGAGTGTTTAAGACTTCTACAGAAATTCCTATGGATGGAGAAAGACAGAGGTAACTTGAAACAAGAAATGGCCGATATAAAAGAGAATTTTACTTGTTCATCCGGCAAAGAAAGATCACCCGTAAAAATGAGAATTCCAAGTAAAGAAATTATGCATGCAAACATCGCCTCCTCGATAATACCTAATGTAGAGCTTCAAGACATTGCGTCTACAGAGCTCAGTTAATCAGTAGACATTTCCTTTCATCGAAAGAGAGATCAAACCAGCTCATGCACATATCTGCTGTCATCCAGCTCAGATGGAAGCAGTTATGCTCTGGATACACAAACATATGCGGCATCGTTGCTGGATGATACAAGAAATGGCGACGTTGAAAAGCTCGCCGAATCTGAAGGACCAAATACGAAGAATTCGAAGTCAAAAAAGACCACGACGATTTCACAAAAAAATGAGTAACGACACCATAAAAAGCTCATTCTTACCGATAGTTGCTCAGGTTGAATCCTCTGCTGTTGATACAGGAGCAAGTGCAGAAAAAATTGGCAAATTTCCTAAAAGATGTTCGCCATTAACTTTAGGAATCGGTGCTCGTACTGATGTGAATAACATCGTCGACCAGAATATAATTCTTCCTGATACTGATAAAGTGACTTAAAGTGACTTGATGTCCTATCAACCAATTAAAACACAAAGTCACCAAACAGACATTTTGACCGAAAACGCAATCTCACTATTAAAGCGGCTTCCGAGTCCATTTCTCCGATTGCAAAGGAAAAGGTAGAACATGACCTCGGTCATTTCCGAGCATACTCAAATTTGATTCTTTAAGTTGGAGAATGCGTTACCGTGCACAAAGCATTCCGTTTAGGGAAAGCGGATGTTTCAAATGAATTATCAACACCGAAGCCTCTTTAAATCATTCTTGAAAATGATGTGCAGGCTTCGCGTCTCCCAGAACGAAGAATGGTTCTCCGTAGCTCACACAGGGATGTGTTTATTCATCTGGATTACGAACCAACGGAAGGGCACAAAATGAAGAAGCTGGGATCAGAACTGAAGAGGAGAACCGAACAGGGGATACATGGCTTCAAATAAAGGAGGGGAAACAAAAGTGGTGAGGTTTTTCTTCTAACTCCCCCATACATCATCAAGGCAGGTCCTCACCGAGACGGAGAAAACTAAATACGAAGAACCCAACTGTACAGAGCTCGCATAACAAAAGGAAGGCGCTTCAGAACTCGGTGGATGACCACTCATCAGAAATCAGCGTGGGCGGGATGGACATCAGTTCATCTCGGAAGGCACTGACAGACTCGAGCATTCAATCGCTCGAAATGAGCAGAAGTCTATGTGGAGGATTTACTCAGTTTAAACTGAGATGTTTGTATACCAATGCTCAGATTCTCCTTTCGAATATAGACGAACTCAAGGCACTAGTCTCAGACTGAACCCCCTGATGTCATATCCATTATGGAAACGTGGCTCAAAACCGAAATTGCGGAAAGCAAGGTATTGAAAGATGGAAACCAGCTCTTTCGAAGAGATCATAAAATAGACAGGGAGGTGAAGTGACCGGATACGTAAGGACAGGAATCTCGGCAGTCGAATGAGCCCACGCCATCTTACTTGAATATGAATTTCCCTGGATAAAGAAACTTACTTCGGCAGAAAGCTAATGGATCTCACTCTCGACTAACCTCTGGTACAGAAGGTTAACATGCGAACGAGATTTAGAGAGAACCAGAGAGCCAATCGCCTGGACCTATTATTGCAAAGGACTTCTCTAACATTTATAAAGTGTGTTCTATTGCACCCCTCGGTAAAAGTGGTCAAAGTATGCTGCTGTGTGACTTCTCACATTATTCTCAGTGCCAGAAGGGAACGGAAGGGAAGCCAAATATATGGAAGGCTGATGTTAACGCGATGAAGAAAGAACTGATGTCCGTGATATTTGATCTTAGTTAGGCCTTCGATAAAGTGTCTCATAGGCGACTTCTGGCTCAACTAGAAACTAGAGGATTTCGTAGTCCCCTTACTGACTTTATTAGATCATACCTATATGATTGAAAGCAAAACGGTTTAGTGGGGTCCTCATACTCAAGTGCAACCCCGATTGTGAATGGTGTCCTTAAATGTACCGTATTAGGTCCTTTGTTGTTCTTACTGTCTATAAATGATATTTCATCGATAGTTAAAAATTCTCAATCTTTTATTTACGCTGATGACCTCAAATACGTGTATTCCTTCTCAAATTCTACGACTGAACGATGCCTATAACAAATTTATTCGAACTTGGACGCACTTTCGGCGTGGAGCTCCACAAGGCTAAATGAGTTCTCACCTTCTAAGTGTCGTTACATGAGTTTTGGGACCAGTAAGGCTGCCTCAAAGTGTTATTTTTGAAGGTTGCCCTATGACTGAATGTTCCTCCATCAAGGACTTGGGCTTAAGCTACACCAATAAATTAGATCTTTCGCCTAATGCCGATAAAATTAAGGTCAAAGCCGCTCAGATTTGCGGCTTTATTTCTTATAATTTCTACCTTCCTGAAATTAAATTAAGACTTTATCGTATGTTTGTACCTCCCATTCTTGAATTTTGCTGTCCTTTCTTCGGTTTAATGAACGAATCTAGCCGTTCAAAAATTGAAAATGTCCAAATACATTTCACAAAAAAACTCCTATTTCCGACTCTTTCAACTACTTCCTACTCAACAAGATGCCAGCTAATGAAGCTAAAATTTATATGTGTCAGGAGACTTGAAGCAGCCTTTCGTCTCCTGTTCCGACTAAATAATAGTTCAACTCTCCCCAAACTTTCTGTCATTACCCCCGTTAGTCTTCCTTATAATCTAAGAAATTCTGCACTTCTTATACCTCCCCCTGCATCCTCCACGTGTACACGCTCTCTCTTCTTTGCTTCTATGTATAGCTTTGTTTGGAATAACTTGCCAATTTAAATAATTTCTTTAACTAGTCTATCTGCATTCAAGCAAACACTGCACATTTATCTTTACAATGATTTTATTAACCTTTTATTTTCATCGTCATTTCCCAGTAGTTTTCCACATGACTCGGAGAAAAGCATCGGGAATTTAAGTGGCAGTCTTGAAACTATTTTTCACTACCTCAAGTTCCCCATGAACCATGATATCTCCTTATATCACCAGTCATCCAAACGATGAAGTCCTTCAGACGTACACATTCGGTGGTACACAGTCTAAAATGCTGCCGTTTTGTTGGATACTAACCACCATCAGAATTCAATTCTGGATCCTAAGATGCCGACGCCTTAATTTCATTGACGCATTTTCATGAGAGTTTTGTTTCTTGCGCTTTAATGATCAAGAACGAACCATATCGACGTTTCATTATCTCATTCTGAAATGCTTCTGCAGTATAACCCAACTCTACCACCTGGTCTTATTTTCATAAGCAGTTTTTATCTCATACTTTCCATTCGAAAATGAAGGCCTATTGATCTCTGTCTCCATTTTTAAGGTACGAGATTTTTCACTGCCCTTCTTTCTTGTTCACTATTAATTTCAAAACATCGCTAACTGTTGTCCTAGCAGGATAAGTTCTGTCTACATTATAAAGTATTTGTACATTTTATCTGTACACATTGTCATAACTTTATATCGTTTCTAATGTTTCTTTAGACAGTGCCTTGCCGGTGCTTACAAAATATAAATTCTTAAGTACTTATGGATGGGAATGGTGTTAAAGTCGATGTATATTGTGAGAAAGCCGACCACTTTGGTCAGTTCTTAGCCTCGGTATTCATTCGCGAACCTGAACTTCAGCTTTACCACGTCAAAAGTGATGTTATAAATGCCGGTCTAGTGCTTGATAATAAACTCTTCTTGCAACGTCTCGTGGAACGAAAACTGCAAAATCTGAACGAAGCAAAGACATCTGGTCCGGACGATTTAACGGCAAATTTATTGAAATAACTGGCCAGCGAACTTTCCATACCCCTAGCACATATATTCAATTCGTCATTTGAATCAGGAAAACTGCCATTCGAACGGAAAGCAGCAAATATATACCCCACATACAAGAGTGGGGCTCGATTTAATGTCAAAAATTATCGGCCTGTCATCCTAACCTCCTTTTGCTGTAAAATAATTGAATCAATAATTAAGAAGGTGACCATGAATTTCATTGAGGCAAACCGATTACTCTCAGAGCTTCAGCATGGCTTCAGACGGAATCGCTCCTGTCTTTGCAGTTTATTGCTCTCCACAGAGCAGTGGACTCGCGTTTTGTCCCACACAAATGAGTTATCTATAAATTATCTGAAATTTACATAAGAGGAATGCTGCTGACATGGATCGCAGATTTTCTTACAGGATGATTGCAAACTTTGGCGTGTCGTTTGAAATTTGTTTCGAATTTTAAGTCCTTCGAGCCTAAGAGTCTTTAGTCTTTTCTTTTAGAATTTAGAATTAGAATTTATATTTGGTTAGCACCGGCAAGGCACTGTCTAAGCAAACATTAGTAACGAAATAAAGTTATGACAATGTGTGCAGATAAAATGTACAAATACATAACTTGTCCTGCTATGTCAACAGTTAGCGATGCCTTAAAATTAATGGTGAACTAGAAAAAATAGGCAGTGAAGACACGCAGGGTAGAAGACACGCTGTTGTGAAATTATTAAAAATCATGTCTATATATTCCCCAGAGTTCGTAAATTGTGACTGAACGCTTCGATCCTTACTTATTTCTGAAAGTAACGCCGACTGTATGCTCCCTGCAATTGCTTTCAATCGTGGAAGGGGATCCAACTAAAGGCTGAGTCCTTATATTTTAATATTATTATTGTCTGTATATCCACACAGACTCTCTGTTAAATTTATGGTGATTCTAACATCAATTTAATTTGCTCTGTACCCTCCATGAGTATGCAAAACTCAAGTTCCTTAAGTTTATTGTCACATAAAATTGGTCCACGACCTAGTTTTGAATATGCACCACAAAATTGCTTCGCACCGTCTATCGGCGCCTCTTACCACTCGGCCATATTGGCAGGGGATCTTGTTAAGCAAGTTAATGGACAAGCAGAAAATAATTGTTACTATCGTTATACTGCTATTTGTTCACCTCCCGCTAAACGGGTTAAAAGTTAAGTAAGCTTAACTAATGTAGCTTACGAAGACAAAACTTGTTTGGGGTGTTTCAGCCTCCAGCAGAAATTCTCAGGGATGGAGCAGGAAATAAGCAATCTAAGACAATAAATAGATAACTTAAAAAATCTTTATCTTGCCCACCTGTTATAAAAGCTCCTGTCCGTAATAAACCTACCGCAAAGCGAAATTCGTATGCATATATAGCCTCTTCAAGCTTACATACTACTCACATTAAACATACCACGATCGCTGAACCCGGTAAACCAGAGGAATTTTCGCTACTTCCGAAGGGAGCCCCATATAGTCTTTGCTCCACTCCACCAGTACTAAGTTCGGGTAGCCTCAGCAATAATCTGGCTTAACCGCCCATCGCTACATCGCTGGTAGACGTTGCACCAACATGCGATGTTGAAGAGGTTGGCGTGTTTGTAAAGCCAAAGAGGATAAGGTCTAAGAAGAACAACTCGTGCAGGGATTTGGCTCCAGCCTGCCCAACACCCGGTTCATCTGGACCTATCGGGCCAAGTGAACTGGTTACTATTACTCACTCAGCTGAAAGATCTGAGTTACAAATGGGCCCTCGATTGAGTCGAAAACATAATGTAGTCATTAAAGGGGTCCCAAAGTCAGCTTCAATTATGCCGAAGGAGCGAGTTTAAGATGAAGTGGATCTCATTCAATTGTATGCAGAAACGATGCTAACGGACGGTGAATCCATCCACATTCTCAAGGCATATAGAACAGGGAAGGCTCTGTCAGCACCCGAATCAAATCCTCGACCAAGACCTCTTAAAATCATTTTGGAAAACGAAGCACGGCACAGCTCCTGCTACAGAGAAAAGCAACCCTACGGGGCCTGCATTCTGAAGTTTTTTTCAACCAGAATACGGGCTGAAAGAAAGAATGAAAATAAGACAGTTTAAAATAGAACTGGAAACACGAAGGGCCAATGGCGAGGCACATCTCCAAATAAGAAACGGACAAATAGTTCAAGTAAAAAGAGCATTTTTTGGCCAAAGGCAGTCACTGACAGCCTAACTGTCCCTTTTCAGAAACCAAAAACGTGCCCACTTAAATTATTCGTCTTAAATGCCAGCTCTCTGCCTAATAAGATTCCTTTTTCCCAGACTCTGGTTTTCATCCACCGCCCTGACATTGTAATAATTACAGAGACAGAGGCAACACCCTGTGTATCCGACTCTGAACTCAATATTCTAGGGTATGCTTACATTCTTAACGATCGACACGAGGGCCATGGTGGAGGAAGTTGCATCGTTATTAAGCAGGCACTTACCTTTTCTGCCGTTGCATTATCAACAATTAACCGCAGTAGAAGAGAGCTTTTCACTCCGAGTAGTTCTAAAAGATAACTACTCTCTACTCGTTGGTTGTGTCTATCACCTCCCAAACGCAAGCGATGATTACGATCTTCGGCTCTCACAGGCATTTCATGCCGCAGCTGACCTTAATCTGAAGTACTGCTTGATTGCAGGTGACTTCAATCTTCCTGAAGTTCATTGGTTTCCACCTTCCGATCCTGCAAAATTTAAAAACTTGCTTGAGTCCATAGATACTGGCATGTGGGAACTGGTAGTTGATTTTCCCGCCCGAGGATCAAACATACTTGATCTCATTTTCTGCAGAGGTTTTCAGCCATTGTCAGTTTCACCTGTAGACCTACTTGGGATTTCCGACCATGCTAGTTTTTTCTTCACTATAAATCAAGGCTAATGCAACGTTTTCTAAAAAATATAGTTTTTTCCATGATTTCTAATCGGCAAGTATGGGGGAATTACTAACACATCTTAATTCCCACGATTGGACTAACTCCTTTCTATGTTTGGATGGGAATTTTTGTACGGATACATTCTACCAAGTTCTAGGTCCACTCATTTCTCGTTTTGTTCCTCGTTATAAAATAAATAATGTCAAGGAGGAAGTCTACCTCCCTTTGTCTTTCCGCCATAGACTGCGTAGACTCCCGCGTCGTTTTCATCTACTAAATGACTCTTCCGTCTTGCCCTTGATCCAACAAATCTTTGAACAGGCTTAGAGGCTCTCTGACGAAAACCGACTAGCTGAAGAGGTAAACTTTGCCGAAAACCCTTCGTTTAATGTTGCAAAACTTTTCACGCACAGTAAAAGCGCAGAATAAAACTGAGTACCCTGTACTTCGAGACGCTTTTGGAAACCCTATAGCTGACGCTAAGTTGACGGCTGTTAGCTTCAATGCGTTCAGTCACCCCCTTTCGAAACATCCGGGTTCGGACCGGTAACGTCCTCGAAAACATAACCTTTACCCACTGGCACTTTACCGTAGCCATTCTGCGCGCTTTTTACTGTGCGTGAAAAGAGCTACGCGACATTTAAACAGAAGGTTTTCGGCAAGTTTAACCTCATCAGCTAGCCGCTCGTCGGGCAACGCTTCAGCCTCTTCAGCCTCTCAAAAGATATGTTGGATCAAGGGCAAGACGAAGAGATCGTTTTAGTAGATGAAAACGACGCGAATCTACGCTGATCTATGGCGGAAAGTTTTACAAAAAGGGAGTAGGACTTCCTCCTTGACATTGCTGACACATAACGAGGAACAAAACCCAAATGAGTGGACCTAGAACTTGGTACGAATGTATCCGACAAACATTCCCCTCAAACGCATAGAAAGAGTTAGTCAATCGTGGGAATTAAGATGTGTTAGTAATTCCCACATATTTCTGTATCAGAATCATGGAAAAACTATATATAAGAAAACGTTTGCATCAGCCTCGATTTATAGTGAAGAAAGAAAGCTAGACAATGGTCTGGCGAACTCCCAGAGTGGGTCTTGGAACTGACAATGGCTGATAACCTCTGCAGAAAATCGATCAAGTCTGATGTTTGATCGCCAGTTGGGAGAATCGCAACCTGTTCCACATGCCAGTACTATGACCTCAACGAACAAACTTTGCTGGCGGACCGGAAGAGTGGAAACCAATGAACTTCAGGAAAGATTGAAGTCACCTGCAATCAAGCAGTACTTCAGATTTAGGTCAGCTGCGGCATGAAATGCCTGTGAGAGACGAAGATCGTAATCCTCGCTTGCGTTTGGGAGGCGATAGACACAACCAGCGAGTAGCGTAGTTATCTTTTTAGACACTACTCGGAGCCAACAGCTCTCTTCTACTGCGGTAAATTGTCGACAATCCAACAGGAGAAAATAAATTGGCTGTTTAATATAGATGCAGCTTCCTCCGCCATGGCCCTCGTGTCGATCGTTACGAATATAATCCTACCCTATAATATTGAGTTCAGAGTCGGATATACAGGGTGTTGCCCTGTCTCTGTAATTATTACAATGTCAGGGCGGTGGATGAAAAACCAGAATCTGGAGTAAAGGCATCTTATTAAGCAGAGATCTGGCATTAAAGACGAATAATTTAGGCAGGCACGTTTTTAGTTTCTAAAAAGGGACAATTAGGCTGTCAGAGTGACTGCCTTCGGCCAAAAAATGCTCTTTTTCACTTGAACTATTTGTCCGTTTCTTGTTGGAGATGTGCCTCGCCATTGGCCTTCGTGTTTCCAGTTCTATTAGTAACTGTCTCATTTTCATTCTGCTCTTTCAGCCCGTATTCTGGTTGAAAAAACTTCCAGAATGCAGGCCCGTAGGGTTGCTTTTCTCTGCAGCAGGAGCTGTGCCTGTGCTTCGTTTTCCAAGATGATTTTAGAGGTCTTGGTCGAGGGTTTGATTCGAGGTGCTGACCAGAGCCTTCCCTATTCTATATGCCTTGAGAATGTGGATGGACTCGCCGTCCGTTAGCATCGTTTTTGCATACAATTGAAGGAGATCAAGTCATGCTTTAACTCACTCCTTTGGAATAATTGAAGCTGACTCGGGACCCCTTTATGACTACATTATGTTTTCGGCTCAATCAAGGGGCCGTTTGTAACTCAGATCTTTCAGCTGAGTGAGTACTAGTAACCAGTTCACTTGGCCCGATAGGTCCAGATGAACTGGGTGTTGGATGGCTGGAGCCAAATCCTGCACGACTTGTTCTTCTTAGACCTTTTTCCTCTTTGGCTTTACTACTCGCCAACCTCTTCAACATCGCATGTTGGTGCAACGTCTACCAGTGAGTGTAGCGATGGGTGAGATAAAGCCAGATTATTGCTGAGGCTACCCGAGACTTAGTACTGGTGGAGTGGAGCAAAGGACTAGATGGGGCTCCCTTCGGAAGTAGCGAAAATTCCTCTGGTTTACCGGGTTCAGCAATCGCGATATGTTTTAATGTGAGTAGTATGTAAGCTTGAAGAGGCTATATATGCATACGAATTTTGCTTTTGATGGTAGGTTTTACGGACAGGAGCTTTTTTAACGGGTGGGCAAGATAAAGATAAAGTTATCTATTTCTTGTCTTAGATTGCTTATTTCCTGCTCCATCCCTGAGACATTTCTGCTGGAGGCTGAAACAACCCCATACAAAGTTTTCGTCTTCTGTAAGCTACATTAGATTAAGCTTACTAGACTTTTAGCCCGTTTAGCGGGAGGTGCAAAAATATGCGGAATAACGATAGTTACAATTATTTTCTGCTTGTCTCATTAACTTGCTTAACAAGATCCCTGCTAATATGGCCGAGTGGTTAGAGGCGCCGATAGACGATTGCTAGAGCAATTTTTGAGTGCATTTCAAAACTAGGTCGTGGACCAGATTTTATATGACTAATAAACTTAGGAACTTGAGTTTTGCATACTCATGGAGGTACTAGAGCAAATGAAAATTGATGTTTAGAATCGCCTACAAATTTAACGAGACAGTCGGTATGGATATACAGACAATAATAATATTAAAATCTAAGGACTCTAGCCTTTAGTTCGATCCCTTTCCGCGATGCAGAAAGCAATTGCAGGGAGCATACAGTCGGCGTTAGTTTCAGAAATAGAAAGCAAGGATCGAAGCGTTCAGTCTGATTTACGAACTCTGGAATATATAGACATGATTTTTAATAATTTCACAACAGCGTGTCTTCTACACCCTGCGTGTCTTCACTGCCTATTTTTCTAGTTCACCATTAATTTTAAGGCACGCTAACTGTTGACATAGCAGGACAAGCAGAATTTGTACATTTTATCTGCAAACATTGTCATAACTTCCTATTTCGTTTACACGCTTGCTTACACAATGCCTCGTCAAAACCAAACATAAACCCTAATTTAAATTTAAAAAAAGATAAAGACTCTTTAAGCTCAAGACTAAAAATTCCCAAACAAATTTCAAACACACAAAGCTTCGCAATCAACCCATAAAATTAAGCGATCCGCAGCATTCTTATGTAAATCTTCAGATAATTTATAGATAACTCATTTCGTGGGACAAAACGCAGTCCACTTTCAGGAGACAATAAACGCAAAGAGCGACCCCGCCTGAAGCCATGCTGAAGCTCTGAGAGTAATCGGTTTGCCCAATCGAAATCATGGTCACCTCCTTAATTATTGATTCAAATTATTTTACAGCAAAGGAGGTTAGGATTACAGGCCGATAATTTTGACATTAAATCGAGCACCACTCTTGTATGTGGGGCATATATATTTCATGCTTCCTTCCCTTCCCCCGAATGGCACGTCTTTCCTGATTCAAATGACGAATTGAATATATGCGCTAGGGTAAGAAAGCCCGCTGGCCAAGACTTCAACAAATTTGCCGCTAAACGTCCGACCGATGTCTACTTGTCCAGATTTTGCAGTTTTCGTTCCACGAGACCGTTGCAAGAAGATTACTATCACAACGGCATTACTATAACATCACTTTACGGGAAAAGTTGAAGTTCAGGAACGCGAATGAATAACGAGGTTAAGAACTGACCAAAGTGGTCGGCTTTCACAATATACATCGACTTAAACACCATCCCATCCACAAGTACTTAAGAATTTATAATTTGTGCAACGGCAAGACTGTCTAAAGAAACATTGAAACGATATAAAGTTAATGACAACGTACAGACAAAACGTACAAAACATCATAATGTAGACAGAACTTATCCCGCTAGGACAACAAAGAGATGTTTTGAAATTACATAGTGAACAAGAAAGAATAACATGAAAATCTCGCACTCAAAAATACAGAGACCAATAGTCCTCTCATTTTCGAATGGAGTAGAGATAAAAACTGCTTAAAAAACAAGACCAGGTAGAGTTATTATACTGCAGAAGCATTTCAGAATGAGATAATGAAACGTCGATATGCTCCGTTCTTGATCATCAAAGCGCAAGAAAACAAAAACTCTCATGAAAATGCGTCAATGAAATTAAGGCGTTCATCTAGAGAACTTCGAATTCTGATGGTGGTTAGTATCCAACAAACGCAATTTAGACTGTGTACCACCGAATGTGTACGTTCAACGACTTCATCGTTTGGATTATATCGGTATAAGCGAGATATCATGGTTCATGAACTGAGGTGTAAAAACCGTTTCAAGACTGCCAACTTAAATTCCCGATGCTTTCCGAGTCATGTGGAAACTCACCGTGATTACTAAAAAATAAAAGGTTAAAACCACCATAAAAGATAAATGTGCAGTGTTTGCTTGAACAAAGATAGACTAGTTAAAGAAATTATTTAAATTCACGCTATTCCAAACAAAGCTATACAGCAAAGAAGAGAGACACACTGGAGGATGCAGGGAGGTATAAGAAGCGCAGAATTCTTAGATTATAAGGAAGACCTAACGTATCAAGGTAGAGCTGAAATTATTTAGTCGTAACAGGAGACAGCATGTCAGCCCCTGACACATATAAATTTTATAGCTCAAGAAGGCATCTTGTTGAGTGGAAGTAAAGAAGCCATACCAATAGAGTTTTTGCAAAATGATATTGATTTTCACTTTTAAACGCTGACTACCAATAAACCGAAGAAAAGGACAGCAATTCAAGAATGGAGGTACCAATACGAATAAAGTCTTAATTTTACCAGGAAGGTGAAATTATGGAAGAAAAAAGCCGCAAATCTGAGCGGCTTTGACCTTGATTTTATCGCATTAAGGAAAGATCTAATTTATTACGCAGCTTAAGCCCAAGTCCCCTGATGGAGGAACATTCAATCATAGGGCAACCTTCAAAAAATAACAGTGCCTACGGTCCAAAACCCATGTAACGACACTTAGAAGGTAGAACTCCATTTAGCCTGTGAACCCACGCCGAAAAGGTCCAAGTTCGAATAAACTGGCAGGTAACGTTCAATCGAATTCTGAAGAAACAATCACTTGAGTCATCAGCGCAAATAAAAGATTAAGAATTTTACAATCGATGAAATATCTAAGACAAAAGTAAAAAGCAAAAAAGCGACCAACACAAGACCACACCATTCACAACCAAGTTGCAACTTGAGCATTATAACCCCACTAAACCGTTTTGCTTTCAAAATCAAATAGGTATGATCTAATAAATCAGTAAGTGAACACATTAAACCTCTTAGTTTCTAGTTGAGCCAGAAGTCGCCTATGAGACACTTTATCGAAGGCCTAAACAGCATCAAATATCACGACATCAGTTCTTCACTCAGCAACATCAGCCTTCCATAATATTTGGATTCCTCCGTTCCCTTCTGCACGAGAATAATGAGAAGTCACACAGAAGCAAACATTACCAAATTTACCGAGGCAATACTATGTCAGGTCCCTTTGCATAAAAGGTCCAGAAGATTGCCTCTCTGGTTCTCTAAATTCCTTCGCATGTTAACCTTTCACCAGAGGCGAAGAGAGATCCATTAGCTTTCGCCGAAGCAAGTTTCTTTATCCAGGGAAATCATATTCAAGTAAGAGGCGTGGGCTCATCCGGATCAACAAGCCGAGATCCTATCTTACGTATCCGGTCACTTCACCTCCTGTCTATTTTATGATCTCTTCGAAAAGAGCTGGTTTCCATCTTTCAATACCTTGCTTTCCGCACGGTTTTGAGCCACGTTTCCATAATGGATATGACATCGGTTCAGTCTGAGACTAGTGCCTTGAGTTCGTCTATATTCGGAGCCAGAGAAATTGTATACAAACATCTCAGTTTAAACTGAGTGAAACCTCATAGACTTCTGCTCATTTCGAGCGATTGAATGCTCGAGTCTGTCAGTGCCTTCCGAGATGAACTGATGTCCATCCCGCCTACGCTGATTTCGATGAGTCCACCGAGTTCCGTTCCTTTGTTGAGCTCTGTACAGTTGGGTTCTTCCTATTTAGTTTTCCGCCCGTGAGGACCTGCCTTGATGATGTATGGGGAGTTAGAAGAAAAACCCACCACTTTTGTTTCCCTCCTTTATTTGAAGCCATGTATCCCCTGTTCCGGTTTCCTCCCTCTCCTTCAGTTCTGATCCCAGCTTCTTCATTTGTGCCCTTCCTGCTGGTCTTCGTAATCCAGATGAATAAAACACATCCTCGTGTGTGAAGGCTACGGAGAACCATTCTTCGTTCTAGAGACGCGCATCCCGCACCATCATTTCCAAGAATGTTAAACTTCGGTGTTGATAATTACCCTTATTCCGCTTCAAACGGAATGCTTTTAGTGACGGTAACGCATTCTCCAATCCTAAAGAAATTGAGTATGCTCGAAATGACCGAGGTCATGTTCTAATCTTTCCTTGCAATCGGAGAAATGGACTCGGAAGCCGCTTTAATAGTGAGATTGCGTTTTCGGTCAAAATGTCTGTTTGGTGACTTTGTGTTTTAATTGTTGATAGGATACGTCACACTTAGTCACTTTATCAGCATCGGTAAAGAATTATATTCTGGTCGACGATGTTATTCACATCAGTACGAGCACCGATTCAAAAGTTAATGGCGAACATCTTTTGGAAATTTGCCAATTTTTCTGCACTTGCTCCTGTATCAACAGCAGAGGATTCAACCTGAGCAACTATCGGCAAGAGCATTTTATGGTGTCGTTACTCATTTTTGAAATCGTCGTGGTCTTTTTGACTTCGAATTCTTCGTATTTGGTCCTTCAGATTCGGCGAGTCGTCGCCATTTCTGTATCATCCAGCAACGATGCCGCATATGGTGTATCCATACAAAACTTTCCATCTGAGCTGGATGACAGCAGATATGCATGAGCTTTGGTCGATCTCTTCGATGAAAGGAGTCTACTGATAACTGATCTGTAGACGCAATGTCTTCGAAGCTCTACGGTAGGTATTATCGAGGAGGCGATGTTTGCATCCATAATTTCTTTGCCCGGAATTCTCATTTTTGACGGGTGATCTTTCTTTGCCGGATGAACAAGTAAAATTCTCTTTATATATCGGCCATTTTCTTGTTTTCCAAGTTACCTCTGTCTTTCTCTCCATCCATAGGAATTTCTGTAGAAGTCTTAAACACTCCGTGCGCTTTCCGACCTCGTAGGTTACATTCGTTAGTTTTCAGGATTTTTGCCCGCTTGGCAGGAGGAAAATGTAGCAGCAGAATATCTGTCGCTGCCATCTCTGTTTGTATACAATTTTAGTAGCCAATTTCCCAGTGAACGAGGGTTCGCCTTCTGCCCGCGGCACCAATTTTAATTTTCCTCCGCGCAGATGTAGGTCCTGAGTTTCTGTGTTTCCATATCCTTAGGATTGAATGCCAAATGCGCGCAATTTATAAATATTCTTAAATAAAATGGG